>MCJB01052580.1:31063-51820 GCA_002018475.1 Nicotiana obtusifolia | reverse complement strand
CCCTAAGAGGAATACTGCAATAAACATGAAAATTACGCATCGTATGTTGCTTGAGAAATAATTAAAGTAACAACATTCTTTATAATAGGATGCAAGGACTAAGAAGTTAACTTTTGTGGTTTTTCAAATATGTTAATTAAAAGGTGAAAAGAACTGTTAGTACCTTTTTTTTTTTTTGAAAGAACTGTTATTACTTATTCACTTGTATATCAGTGTAAATGTAACGACATCACATATCATTTTTACAAGTATGAAAAATAACAAAATTTAATGGTAGAAAAAGAAACAAAGAGTATTCTCCTCAATTTGTGAGTATTTGACTTTTTTTTTTAAGGAGGGAGAAATCTTCTTATAAGAAAATATACGGCTTTTCACGCGCCTAAAATAGGTGTAGTATGCTATGTGCCATATTCCTACTATTTAGAAGCGGGAGTAAGCTCCTCTTCGTCGTCCTACTTACATTTATATCCTCAAGTTTTTTTAATTGTCGGCATTTCCTTAGGCCCGGATATGTAAATTTGACGTCTGGCCGACCAACCCTCATTCGTTGTTTGAGCTCTCTCTCTTTCTCTCTCCTCTCTTTGTGTCTCTGTGTTGCTGCGACGATGTCGGCGACGGTGTAACAGAAACGGAGATCTCAGCGGCGTCAATTTTCTTTAAAGCGCTATCAAGTTCGTATCTGCCTATGTTGTCGCCAATTGTATCCTTTAACAGAGGGTAAAGCATGGGAATATTCGATGACGTTTCAGATCCACCACTGTTTTTTTATCACACCACGAAAATATCATTCAGCTTGAAAAGATTGCCCAGCAGTGAGAAATTCCGCCATGACATTCATCTCCACCGGCCTTCTCTTCTCTCTCCTTTCCCTCATCTCCCGGGCCTTAATCGACTTTGCTCCAAATTGCTCAGTTGGGAAGCGAAGCTACCTTCGAGCGATATATGGGCTGTAATATTTGTGGTGGCGGTGTAGAACTTGGAAGGCTGGTGACTTGAAACAATTTATGGTACTCCTCCTAATCATTATTTGACATTTAACTCGAACTCTCCATATTTGATTTTAGTTCGACGCTGCTACTATCATCGGGTGAGTTTTATTCTCCTCTCTTTTTTTTCCCTGTATAGTTTTCCCAATTTGTTTTGCTTTATGATATGTATTATGCTTTTGTTCCAAAGAAATTGATTTAGGAAGGGAGTTTCGATGATATTGTTGTACTGGTCTTGTGGACTCAGTTTGGTACTTTGGAACTTTTAGTTTAGCTTTTCAAAACATGGTGCGATTTTAGTCTCATCAAACATGGCCTCAACTCACTCTTGACTCAATTGCCTATGTGATAGGAACACTCTTCTTTACGGCATGTTTCACTGATACTCACTTATAGAAATTGACTTTGAATTTTAATTATTTCTTTAGGCAATTTCTTACCAGCTATCATTAGGATTAGAGTGATATTTGGAGGTTAAAAAGGTGGATTTATGATCATCCTGAAGTATGGCAATGCTAATAGTGTAAATGGAGATGAAGGTCTCTTCTTTTTCTAACTGAACATGTTAATAGATAAAAGCATCAAAATTGTCCAATGATTAAAAAAGCATACTTATATCCTTCGTATAAGGAGGTGCAGACTGAGGCATCACAGTTTTGTATTCATTTTGTAGCTCTATGATTACTCAAATTCATTTTTGATCTATTCCTGATCTGTTTAACATGTGAATATTAAGGAAACTAACAGTTCATAATTTATATTATGAAATATTCTTCTTTATTAAAGATGAGTAAGATTATGTGTAAGCATTCTGTCCATATTTTTTTTGTCTCGGAGTATAAATAGTCTCCAAGTGCTGGCCAATAATTACCAAGTACAAGCTCTTGCAAAGAAGAAACTTCCACTCTCTATATATTTAGTCTTGAACTTTCCTGTTATATGCGACTTCCTAAAAAAACTTAGTGTCAGCCAAATTCCCAAGGAAGTGATCTTCTTCACTTTGTTCACTATTACCCATCCTCATGTTCATTTTACACAATCGACTCAACTTCGTAGCAGTGAAAGTTGCAGTAACTATGTCTATGATAAGTTGGATGTTGATGAATGGATTTCTATAACTTCCTATTTTAGGCCTAAGAAGCTATGTTGGTGGACTCTTCAAAAATGCTGCCGCACCCGTGCCGGATCCTTCAAAGATGCATTACTTTTGGAGGATCTGGCATGCACCTAATGATATTTGTGCAGAGTCCGAGCAACATAGCTAAGAAGAAGATGTGATGGTAGCATGTCGCAGGTTTCTAAGAAATGTTTGTGTGAAAGACGGTGCTCTTTTTAGGTTAGTAATGCGTGAGTAATTTTATTGGCATGTTCAGTTGACCTTCATAACACCGTAACAGTAAGACAAATGATTTTGGATTGAAAAATTCAGAGTTTTGGTAGATCTTACCATTTTAGTTAGAAACAAGATTCTCTTTGTTTGAAGTGTTTAATACAACCTTGTTTGTCATTATATTCTAAGAACCTGTAGTGCTATAGGTACTCCCGACATAATTATGTGCAAACGTTTACCTTATATTGTGCTTTAACTTTTAGTGCTCTGTAGTATAAATAAAATCACCGAGACTTTATTTCCTTTTAATTTACCATAATTAACTTATTGGGTGAACAACTATTGGTATCAATTTGTATACCTTAAACTTCAATGGCAAACCGTACTCAATTTTAATAGCCGTTGTGGCTCACTTTACATTAATCTTCCTGATGCCTCTTCTTAAGTATTGAGTTAATTTATAGTGCATTCTGTTTGCCTTATGCTGGACCAAGTTTTGCACGTACACTCGGGAATATGCTAGCTATTGAAATGGTATGGTAGCCTGTACAAAACAACTTTTCTGGGGCGTTTTCCTTTCCCTTGGTAGTGTGGAGGATTTCTGCCCATGATCAGTTAGGCGTGCATATGATCTTTGCATTCTTCTTTCTGTTTTGTATAGATATGAGGAGACATATAGTGAGCCTTTTGCTACTTTAATTCTCTTGCTTTTGATTCGTAACTTTCAGGGTTTAATATTCCAATGGGCTACATTGAGGAACTCAATTGTGGTGTCTCTTCCATGACACTTGTATGTGCTCTGATTATCTGTGTTATGCTTACAGTGGTAAACATTTTTGATGATAGGTTAGAGATGAAATTGAGCACTTTAGATGACAATGAAGACATGGCACAGTTGTACTTGACTAGGAAATGGATTCAGAATCAGTAAAGTGAGGCTCTTTTGGGAACTATTGTTCCAAATAGCTTCATTCCTGTTGCACCAAATCTTCATAGGCTTCATTATGCCAGAAGCAGAAGTGGAAGTTTGGCGAGCAACCATTTTAATAACAATGATGTGGATGATCCGGAGATGTTGCTCGAGGCCTACTTCATGCAGTTGGAAGGTGTGTCACCGTCGATTGGGTTATCTGAGAGAATACAAAGTACTTCCACATCAATTCTCCTTGACCCTTGTTGCTGAATAGTTCAGTATGGTCTTGCTTGTGGCAAAAATAGTTGCTTTCGAAGGAGATAGCCGACGCAAATGAAAGCATTATTGTCCAATGTTTACTAAATATCCAGAAAGTTAACTTGTAGCAATGATGTATATGCTTTCGGCATTATTCTTCTAGAGCTTTTGATGGAGTAGAGCAAGGGAGAAATGAGTTAATGCCATGGGTAGATCCATGTTCAATAGAGTGGGTGCTGAAGCACCCATTATTGTCCAATGTTTACTAAATATCCAGAAAGTTAACTTGTAGCAATGATGTATATGCTTTCGGCATTATTCTTCTAGAGCTTTTGATGGAGTAGAGCAAGGGAGAAATGAGTTAATGCCATGGGCAGATCCATGTTCAATAGAGTGGGTGCTGAAGCACCCATTGTTTAAGAGTCCGAGATGGTATTTTTTTATATAAAATTCTTGAAAATTTGCTATATAATAACAATGAGCACCCACGAGCAAAAGTTGGGGCTGGGTGCTTTGGTTTTGAGAGAGGGTTTAAGGTCACTCCTAGCTTTCTATATCGGAGAATCAAAAGTGACTGAAGCATTTTTATTTACTCTTGGAAGATCCTCTCTTTATTTCCATTCTTTCTCTTTTGCGCTTTTCCTTATTTTCTTTTATTCTTATTATCTTTTTTCTTTTAAAAAAAATATTTTTTCTTGTGCACGCACCTGACAAATTTTATGGGATATGTATTGCCTCTTATTAACAATAGGGTATTAGGTAACTCTATTCGTCAAGGTTTGGACAGGTATCAAGTATACTTAAATTATGTGCTTACCAAATTTAAAAGCAGTCGAGCACCCATTACATTAAAATTCTTGATCCGCTACTGATTAATGCATCTACTATCAGCAGATATTTTTTATTTTGTATCGACTCATGTACCGTGAAATGGTGCAGTCAGTGAGGTAAGTAGTCAGATTTGCTCCATACCTATGTTAGTGTGAAAAATAAAGTTATCCTATTTTCTTTGGTATCTTTCATGGGTTAAGATTTGGCATGACTGAAGCTTTCAACCTATCTGCAGTAGCAGATGAAGTATCTAATATATGTGTTATGTTGGCTGCATTAGAGTTACTTATTTAAAAAAAAAAAAAAAAATTCTTGGTTCTTAAGATGAGTGGTCAAGGGACTATTAATGAGTCAATAAATCTTTCTATTGAAGTAGTTTATAGACGACTTGCATCTGTGTTTGATTCTTCTTGTATAATGGACTTTCAATTGTAATACTATTCAAACAGATTCTATCCTGTGCTTTGGTAACATATGTTATATAATATTAAATTTTCATCACTGACCACACTTCATATAGTAAAAAGCCTACATTTCGAACTTCTCGTAGGATCTATCCAATGAGCTAATAAATGTAGACGTAAAAGGACCATATTCCATATAACACATCATCAGAATTGATCTTAGTACAGTCTATGAAAAATTATCCACTAACATAATACAAATTGTTAACTTAATAGGTTCAGCGGGGGCCATTCTCTACTAATTAGTAATAATATGCCTACATAGTTTGACTCGAGTTCAAGTATTTAATAGGTACAAGTTGGAGTGTCTAAATAAAGTTTTTATAAGTTTAAGGGGCCAAATATGTATTTAATTTTAATTAATTAAATATAATATATGACTAATGTTTTTTCTCTAAATTGAGGTAACATGTTACTAGTATTTTAAAAGGCTCGCCTTGGGGCTCACCCCGGGCGGGGGCACTATCAAAATGCCCTGAGGCTCGTGTGTGGCGCTTAATTCTATGAGGCTTATGCCCCTAAGCGTCCGACTGTGTGCTCTAAACACGCCTGATATTCAAAGCTCAAGACTCGCCCAGTAGTTCCTATGAAAATCATGTGTTGAACAATTAGTACTGTTGACTCTCAAACTTCTTTAATAAATAATAATTAAAGTTCCATTTTATCTATCAGAATATAAAAAAAATTGTGAATAACTCAAATAATTAACCATAGTATTGCATATTGACTAATTGAGAACATCGTGAAAGTAAATATCATTTGAATATTTCTTCTGAAAAAGATAACCAACATTTATATCTTTACTTGATAGATCTTCATGTCTTAATTCTATGTCTCTCAAAATTATCATACATTTATTATTTTAGTATTTAAATAATTTATATTACTCATGAAGAAGTAATATTTTAAATCACAGTGTTGATAAAATTTATTGAATATTTACTTTTAAGGAAGTAAAATATACAATTTAATAATATTTTATAAGAAATTATAATTTTTAACTGTTTGAAAGTTAAGACGTTATAGTTAATTTATATTTCATAGTAATTTTAATAGTATTGCATATTTATACTTGTAAAACATGCTAGATATTTTATTTTATATGAGTTTCTTTAGTTCTTTTTAATTTCTTGAACTTTTGATGTATCTTTTATATTTTTTTTGTGTTATAATGCTATATTATTAATTCATAAATTTAAAAAATTAAAAATCCATGAGGCTTAAGCCCCATGTCTCGAGGCTTTCGCCTCGTCCCCTATTAAGTAAAACGCTCCGCCTTACGCCCTCGCCTTTTAAAACACTGGATGTTACTAGTGAGGTTAAACTAAAGTGAATAACATATCGTAAATAAAGTTGGCATGCATTCTTATACGTAACTTATTCTCGAACCAACTGCCTCTAAGAAAAATCATGGTTTGTACAAAAAAAAAGAAAGAGAGGATAAATTTAAAATCTGTTGGTTTGTTACTACAAGTTTAGCGTTTATCGCGGATAGTGCATTCACAATGTGATATTAGGGGCTCTTTGGTTCAAGAATCGTAATACAGAAATTATAATATATCTCATTTTATGTAAACAATAATGTAAAGATTGTGATAGAAAAGTTAAAACTTAGTTTTTGCGTACACACAGAGATAAGTTGTAGTAAAAAAATCTCTAACATTGAAAACTGTTACGAATTCTTATTACATAATACTATTAAATATATTCATTTTTATTTTAATTAAAATAAAATTTTGTTTTACTTCCTAATACAAGGCACCTTACTATAATGCTATTTTAAACTTTAATTTACTTGCTCTTCACTCAAGTATTCTGCATAAAATAAAATACATAGTCCTACTTCTTTTACCTGGTTTGAGATTGAGTCCTGAGAAGGAAATAAATTTTTTGAATGTGAGTGGGGAGTGGGGAGTGGGGAATGAAAAAAGAAAAAACAAAACATTTTTTGAAGAAAAGTAGTTTGCTCTATAGTCATAGCCGCAGCTCTGGAATCGCTGATCCAGTCAACCACGGCAGTTCCCCCCTTTGATTGCATTGTTGGCCGCTTCGATTTCCTTTCTCTTCCTCATTCACGTCCCCAAAGCAGCAGCCAGCAGCCATGGAACTCTCTTTCTCCAACGCTTCTTCACTTCGTTTTCTTCAAACTGATTCTGTTCCACTCCATTATTGCTCAATACCTGGATCCTTCCTTACTTTTTCAAACTCATATTTGGCATCAAAATCTGTTTCTCTACGGAGACCGTTGATTTGGCGGCAACCTCGTTTAGTTAGACTCAGAGCTGAAAGTGTTAGCCCTACCGAGAGCAATGGCAGTGTTGATAAACATGTCGATGACGATTTTATCATAGAGGATGTTCCTCACTTAACCGATTTTCTCCCTGATTTACGGGTAATTTCCAACCGCGATACGATACTATTGCTATATGAAGTTACTATTTGTTTAGTTGGGGATTTCTACCACTGGCTTTTGTTGTCGATATTTGATGGAATTGTTCAAGTGTTAAATATACCTGCAATGCTTATTATAAGGACATAAAGGAAAAACAATATAAAGGTCTGATAAATACTTGCCAAATTGTATTTGGATGAACTTTTCTGTATTTCGATTTTGATTTATTTATCTTCACGGAACTGCTGACTTTGAAATTAAAAGTTTGAATCTTTAAGTTTAAACACATGTTCCCCAAGGAAATCTAATTCTTATGGCAATTTTTGGCAGTGTGCTATATGTAAATGGCTAGTACTTGTGATGGTATGGTTTTATTCTGAGTGTCAAGTACTCGGGAGATATCAGTATGATTTATCCATCTGCCTATCTCAATTATCTAGCGATGTGCATGTCACTATGTAAAATTTTCCGTCTATCTTTTTGTGGGTTTAATTGTTGCCAGCCATTTTTAGTGTCTACCTCATCTATGAGAACTCTTATGCTTGTGGAGGTTATGCGTAACCAATTGTAAGAAGTGATAAAAGATGAGTATTTTGTCTGAGTTACCAAACAACTAGGATTAGAATTGTCTTTCGTTATTGCTAATCCACCATTTTTGTATTTCAGTCATATCCAAATCCATTAAAAAGGAGCCAAGCTTATGCTATTGTCAAGTAAGTTCTTTCTATCTGTTAAACTTTGAAAATCTTCACTATTCTGTGTGTGCCTTTATCTTTGTGAGAATATTAAAATGGCAGCTAGTGCACAAAGCATCCCGCGTTCGCGCAGGATCCGTGGAAGGGCCGCACCTCAAGGGTGTGATGTAGATAGCCTACCTTAATACAAGCATTAGTAGCTGCTTCCACGGCTCGAACCCGTAGACAACTTTACTGTTGCTCCTTTGCTCCCCTTCCTTTGTGAGATTATTGTTGGTTAAAATTCTTGATGGTTTACCTTGACACAGGGAAACTTTTGTTAATCCAGAAGATGTGGTGGCAAAAGATGTATGTGGCTTTTTTATCTGTTCAGTTGCTGTGTCCTTTATGCCTACTTTAGTTTAACTACCATCATGCATGCTTGGTTTTAGATCATTGTTCAGAAAGACAGCCCCAGAGGAGTACATTTTCGGCGTGCAGGACCTCGAGAAAAGGTCTGACTTCGAATGCCAACCTGGAATACAGGTGTTTTCAAATAACTTCATTCTAAAGATAATTTTGGTTTTAGGTTTTCTTTACACCAGAAGAAGTCCGTGCTTGTATTGTGACATGTGGGGGTTTATGCCCAGGAATCAATACAGTGATTCGTGAAATTGTATGTGGCTTAAAGAATATGTATGGAGTTGATGATGTAATTGGAATTCAGGTTAGTATAACGGGAACACATCTCTTGGGTTTTTATTCAAGTATTCAATGGTTTCTCTTTTGGTCATTCCTTTCCAAAGAAAAAAGAAAAAAACAAAGATAAATATTGAATAATACTGA
Source organism: Nicotiana obtusifolia (assembly GCA_002018475.1). Lineage (NCBI taxonomy): Eukaryota > Viridiplantae > Streptophyta > Magnoliopsida > Solanales > Solanaceae > Nicotiana > Nicotiana obtusifolia. Next base: position 43,126 of record MCJB01052580.1, on the reverse strand, counting down.
TTCTCCTCTTGAAACTCTTTGTTGAATGAAATCGATTCCTCCTTGGTTTCTATTGGTTAGGAACTGCCAACTGATATCTGCTGTTGGTTGTTAGTACTACATCGCTAATACCAAATCTAGTTAAAGACTGTGAATCAAGTACTACGCTTTTTACCAAACATACGCCTATCAAATCACATTTTACCTTGGGCATTTTATGGGCTAATCAATAAAGGATTTTTATTTCTGAAATAAATTTACAGCAGCGCAAGAGAAATCAAACAAAAATGATTGAATCTTTAGACACCCCGAAAAAGATATGAAGTGCTTGGAAATGGTCAAAGTAGTGGAATAGGATGATCACTATTAACCAAAGAAAAACAATTAATTTGATGTTATGGATGGGTAGAGTCTGTTCTCTTTTTGTGTGCTGGTCCAGTTTATTTCTCTTTTCTTCTGCCTCTTTCACCCATGGTGATTATGAACGAAATATTAAATCTTCATTTGGTATTCTGAAATTTTAGTAAACTTAATAAGTTTTGATGTAAACTTGGTAAATCTTATTAAATGACCATCAGAGATCCTACAGTCAATATATTGTATTTCTACATGTATGTAGTGGTTACTGCACCTAGAGGCTGTAATACTGTTTCAATATTTCCAGGGAGGTTACAGAGGATTCTACTCAAAAAATACCTTGAACTTGACAACAAAAGTTGTCACTGATATTCATAAGCGTGGTGGCACCTTTCTTCAAACATCTAGAGGAGGTCATGATACTAAAAAGATTGTTGACAACATTCAAGACCGTGGAATAAATCAGGTTTTTTGTTTACTTTTCCTCCAAAAGAAAGAAAAAATAAACCTCTATAGTACCATCTGTAGCGTCTAACCAGGAAGTTTAGTTCAATCTGACAGTGGTTAGTTGCTTTCCTCTTTTTGAGTTTTAGGTATACATAATTGGAGGCGATGGAACTCAAAAAGGGGCTGCTGCAATCTACAAGGTGTTTGTAATATGATATTTTCTCTTTCTCAATTAGTTCCTGATTATTGAAACTATTATTCTTTAAAAATTCTATGATTCATTTATATTTTTTCCAAGGAAGTTGAAAAGCGTGGTATTAAAGTAGCTGTTGCTGGAATTCCCAAGACAATTGATAATGATATCGCGGTAAGTAATGCCAACTAAAATGCGATGTTTTATCTTGCACAATTGCTGTTTGCTAAAAAGATTTGGTATCCTGATGAAGACATAAATTGTGCTGCTTGTTGCTTCAGGGTTATCTGTTTTTTCTTATAATTTTAAGTCATTACATTTGATGCCATCCATTGAAGAAACTAGAAAGAAGGAAAAACGTAAAGAAGTAAACTGCTCAACTACTTATACCCTATGTGAATTGGAGCTTAATTTCAGTTCGACATGGAATACTTATTCATTCAGATTGGTGCATCTACAATTCTTTTGTATTTTCCTTTTTGTTTTACCTCTTTGTTTGTCCAAGAGCCAATCAAATCAAAGGAAATTCACTGGGTAATATATAGTAGAAGCTGAAGTTGATATATCTCAAGAGAACATCCAGTAATTTTTGTAGACATAAATCTAAGATATTTTTTAATGACTGCAAGTTTCTAAATTTCTCTCACGTGGAAATTTTTTAATTTGACCTAGAAGCAATAAATAGAACACAACCAACTACATTTGTAATCAAGTTTTCTTCAACAAATTTTTTCCTGAAAAATGTTTGGAAAATAAAAAGAGCATGAAAGCAGATGTACATATTTCTCAGCTGCCTGTGCAAGGTTTGTCCTTCGTTTAACATGAGAAAAAGAAAGTCTACAAAGTTTTTTATGTTCATTGCTAAAATGTTTCCCTTTCTCTTTTTCTGATGTGGATGGTTTGGTGAATTAGCAGATGTGCTTTTTGTGAAAAGAATTTCAAAGAAAAATGTAACCAATTAAGCGATTGTGGGAGTGAAATTTTTTGAAAATAAGAAGTTACTAAGCACGGGTAATTTACATTCTCTCTTACGCCACTTTACGAGCAAACTTCGGAATTTTCATGAATATTTTTATATTGCCAAAATTATGTTATCAGGATCTATCTGAAAGCTTCTTGAAGCGGTTTCCTACCAATTTTCCCCTTTAAGTAAGATGGTAGTCTCATGGTCTGCATGAAGAGGTAGTTACTTTTCCTAATTAAAGATTTAGGTGCATTTCACTTGGTACATGTTAAAAAAAAAAAAAATCCTAAACGGAGCTTTTTATAATGCTTCGACACCGTGAGGTCTCTTTTATTTTTATTAAGATTAAAACGTCTGAATTTGAATACACATCGGAATATTAAGATGTGTATTAAGATTTGAATACCAAATAACTAACACTGTTTGTTTTCTCAATATCTAAATGTATAAAACTTTCCTTTATTTAAAATTAATTAATATAAAATTCAAATAAAATACTAATATCTAATGCTATGCCAATAATATATTTTTTAAAAATTATATTGTGGTTGGTAGTGGTGATGACTAACAGTGGGTGCTGACTAGTGGTAGTGCTGGTGTTGGCTGATGGTGGTGGTTGTGGGTAGAAGCTAGTAGTGATGGTGGCTGGCAGATGGTAAATGATGATGGTTGACGGTGGTAGTTGGTGGTGGCGGGTGGGTGATAGTGATAACTAATGGTGCTGATGATTAATAACATTGATTGGCGCTATCGTGGTGGCTAAAAGGTGGTGATTTTCGGTAGTGATTGCTGGTTGTTGTAATAATTATGATCGGCGGTGATGTTTGTAAATGGTGGCTAGTGGTGGTATTGTTGATTGTGGTGATTGGAGACGGAGGTGGTTGTGGTTGAGGATGGTGGTTGTGGGTGGTGGATAGGGGTAGTGGTAGTTGATAATGATGGTGAGCGGCGGTGGTGGTAGTTGACAATAGTAGGTGGTGGTGGTGGTTAGCGGTGAAAGTGGATGGAGTAATGATAAAATGTCATCTTTGCAGAAATCCTGGATAGCATCTTTATGATTTTGTTGTAGGTCTTAATCTTTCAGACCTATTATGTGGTTGGAAAATTAAAAAAACAAACGCAGTTAATGATTTAGATTCAAACTTAAAAATAAACACACTTAATGACTAAGATATGAATGATTAAAATTCATACCTTCATTAACGGTAAACAAATGAGGCTTGAATTCACATGCAGGACACTGTTAAACATATCAAATGACCATGATTTTCCTTATTGACCTCTCATATGAAACTTCTCTTATGCATTCAGCACGATTTTTTGTCCAATTTGTCGTCCTTGCAATTTCGTGCAGGTGATAGACAAATCTTTTGGCTTTGATACTGCGGTTGAGGAAGCTCAGAGGGCCATTAATGCTGCACATGTAGAGGCAGAAAGCATGGATAATGGAGTTGGTATAGTAAAGCTTATGGGAAGATACAGTGGTAACTATAACTTGGTTGATGTATTAGGCGATGTTCCTTGTACCCACATTTATTTCCATTTTGAACTCTATGTATCTCTGTAATCTCCTCTTTCTGTTCTGCAGGATTCATTGCAATGCTTGCAACTTTGGGTAACCGTGATGTGGTAAGACCTTGCAATGGAGGTTTAATATTTTGATGTTTTCAAATTTCATAGGCATGTGAGAGCTGATATCGTGTGTCTGCAACGGACTAAGTGGAAATGGGGAAACATTAGACAGATTAACAGTATACTTAATAAATTGGGGAATTATAAATAGATAATATAGGAAGGCTGAATACATATACAGCCCCTTAAACTAGTCCGAAAATTTTATATAGACACCTCAACTATAGCTATAACCTATTAACCACTGAGTGTACGTGCACAATGTGTCAATTAGACACATATTGCTGCAATGGCATTACACATGGTTTGCACTTCTTCGTCGAGCGTGGGATGATTTCAAATTATGTTGATGTAGGCTCAAAGACACTTGTAAATACCAGAAAAAACACAACTTTCATTCTTCTTCCTCCATCAGTGTTTCCATTGCCGGAAAGCCCTTAACTCACTATTTCTTCTTTGAAACAATAAAGAAACCAAATTTACTACAAAAAAAAAAAAGAAAGTAAAATTAATGTAGCTGTTTGATCTTTTCAGTTTACAGAGAGCAAGAAGTGTTTGCACCTCTGGAATGACAATCTTAATATGCTTTGTCCTTTCATAGAATATTGGGGTTGAAGCAATGTATATTGCAGCCTGGTTGTCACATGTCAATTGTATCAGTCATCTCCCCCACAACTTAACTCTCTGTAGCCAAAACTATTGCTCGGTATTCTGCCTCTACAGAATTGAAGCATTAGTTCTCTTTATTCCCTAGATATTCTGTTCCTTTAGCAAAATAAAGAATTAGGAAGAAGAATTTCCTTTCTGAGAAGGGGCTTGATACCCTAGCTCTGATATCATTTACAGAAAGAAGGAAAGATTTCGGAATGAATTGTTTGGTTATTTGCTCAAGCATGTAGAGATAAAATAGTGTTTACAAGTAATCCAGAAACAAGAAAAGATAGTAATTCCTATGGCTAATTACACAATTGCAGGGACACTAAACCTTTCCCATATTCACAAGGTACGAATTCTAGCCGTTTTTAGAATTTCCTAATATTTGACATTTTTAACTTAATGGTAATCAACCTAGGATAGAGATGTCTTTCCTGCGACACTACTGGAAAACCAAGTTGTCTATTTCTATTGGAAGAGGAGGGAAGCTTGTTCAATGTTACTTCAGCGCAAGGGCAAATTTAGAGTGTACTTCGGCAGAATAAGAAATTTATTAATGTTTGCTGAGACTTGAACCAGCAGCAACATTGTGGATCAAATAATAAATATCTGTATCATGACCGATGATATCTATCTTTTGTCAGTTTGCACATGTTCACGGTATAAGCTATGCAGTTCGCAGTGATCTTCATTAAACTGAAATCTAAGAGTGACCTACTTATTTAAGAAAAAATGGAATTTTAGGTGAAATTTGTATGTGATTCTCAGTTTACATTGCACTTGACTGCATCCCTTTAACAATGATTGATTGTGCCAGGACTGTTGCTTGATCCCAGAGTCCCCATTTTTCTTAGAAGGTCCAGGGGGGCTCTATGAATATGTGGAACAGCGGCTCAAAGAGAACGGGCATGTGTTAATTGTATTGGCAGAAGGTGCTGGACAAGAATATGTTGCTCAAAGTATGCAAGCATTTCAAGAGAAAGATGCATCAGGAAACAGGCTACTCTTAGATGTCGGTCTTTGGTTAACACAACATATTAAGGTATAATCCAAGTGTCTTCCTCCATATCTCTGTCTGAGAGGTCAACTAATACCTTGGATGGTTTTATCCTTTCTGAACTTGGATTTGTGAGATGGTCCAAGCATTTCATATTGCTTGGCTTTTAAGATGACCAGACCAATTGCATGTGCATACTTTGCGTCCAGCTCAATATTGAACTATTCATGCCTTGTATACGCCATTAACAGGTTCCCTTTTATATATATATTGTTGTCAGGATGTATGATTTAAAACCTGAAACAGTTCTATTAATTTATATTTTTTCCTTGATTCCCCACTCTTGCAATAGTGCCTTTGTTCTGATTCAATGATTGTCTTGTGCTGTCAGTTACTGAATGACTGGCCCAATTGATTGTTTACATTTCCAATCCACTTGAATATTGAACTGTCCATTCCTTGGAAAAAATATATGGTGAAATTGTCTCTTCATCTGATATTACCTTATGTAGGGGACCCTGTGATTAGAGATGTGAAATACTTTATTTAATGTGTTTTCCTTTCTTGACTACTTAATCTTCAAATGACATTTATGTTTCATTTACAGGATCATTTCACAAATATCCGGAAGATGACAATAAATATGAAATACATAGGTACTTAACCTGCTTCTTTGGATCTTGTCTCGAGGGGCATAGGATGTATGCTGGTTAAGTATTTTATGGTGTTATGCATCCCCTATTTGCTAATTGTCAAAATGTTAGGTCATCCAATAACCCAAACTTAAAACGTTAGTTTGACTTGGCACGGATTTAGGAATAGGTTGAAACTATGTAGTACATACAGTAAAAAAAACAAAGCCAAACCTAAGTATTAAAGGAACTCTTTGATGACTTTGAGAAGTCAAGGAATAAGAGTACGCCCTATGTAACTATATAGTATGATATTTATATTGTGAGAAAAGATTTATTTGATGAAAGTGAACATGGAAAGAGAGCGAGACAATCTTTTTGATTACTCTCCTTGTAAAGTAGTTCAGAAACTGACAAAAATAGGGACACAAAAATAAAAAGAGAAAACGAGAGACCAAAATAGTGTGCTAGTTGTTAACTCGTAGTACTTTTGGGTGCTTCCCCTTGAGACGTCTCATCTGTCAATTTGAAGGAAACAAAAAAAACAAAAAGAGAGCATAGACGGAAATAAGATTGTTTAATTATTTGTAAGAGAAGTTATTTGATAAAACAGCAATGTGGACATTGAGAAGGAATTATCAGTAACAAATTCATACTAAACTGTCTGGTTGATACACTTAATTTTCATGTTCAGCTTGAAGATCAAACAATTGGACAATAAGCAGATGAGTCTTAATAGTGTTGCTTGTCATGTATGATCAACCTTTGACAAGTCTATCAGTTGTGTTATTTTAAGATGCTTTCTGTACCTGCTATTTTTACTTGGTGTTTGGTTATTTTCTATGGAAGTGTTAGTAAATTGAAGCATGACGGTATTTTACTTTCAGGTTTTTCTTTCTCGGTAGTATTCTGAGGTTGAAATATCATAACTGGTAGAGGGACTATTTTGTAGTTTCATTAATATGTTTGTGCAAACAATTTGTTGTTATTGCATTACATCTTTAGAAAGTATAAAAGCTATATGATTCCATAAATTCATTAATGTCGATCAATTATTATGTCACTGGTTTCTATTCATATTCTGTTATGGATTCATTGTTATCCACAGACCCTACTTACATGATTCGAGCGATTCCAAGCAACGCATCAGATAACATCTACTGTACACTTCTTGCACAAAGTGCTGTCCATGGAGCGATGGCTGGATTCACAGGCTTCACTGTTGGACCTGTAAACAGCAGACATGCTTATATTCCAATTGACGTAAGCCTACTTGTGCATGTATTAATTTCTTGAATTGAAGTTAAATGATGATTGGAGTAGAATGGATAAAGAGGATTCATATATGGCTGACACCAACTAATTTAGGATGGATACGTACTTGATTGATTGAAGTTAATTGATATACTTTGTCCTGCCGGAAAAGCATGCTGTTTGGCAACATATATAATTGTTCTGCTTCAACTAGGAAATTTGTTATCCGATATGTTTCCCTTCTACGGATTCTTCTCACTGAATAATCTATACTTCTAGCTTAGCTCATATTACCTGTCAATTAAAACCACCCAAGCTTTTCCACCAACTTAATGAGGTGTATATTTCGAGCCTCGTCAGCCCGATGGATTGAATAAATATATCAATTCATCTCTCCATTTTCTGTGAAAAGGGAACATCAACATGAGCATAATTTCATTCCCAATGGAGGATCTTTTTCTTTTTGGTTTCGCCGTCCCGTACCGTAGGTGGGTGATTATCATCCTTTGTGTAGAAGTTCTTAGTTGTTTGTGGAATTAAACAGGCATTCTGAAGCTTGTGTGAAGATCATTTAAAGTTGAGTTTGCTTGTGGACATTTAAGAGTTGTTATTCCCCTATAGAACTTTTTAAGTATTTTTCATACTTTTCTGAGGTATGCCAGTGTAATGTTTTATTCTGATCAACCGTTTCTCCGATGACGATCTAATGTTTATGCCCTGATGCCCATTTGCAGCGTGTTACTGAAACTACAAACACTGTGAACTTGACAGGCAGGATGTGGGCACGCCTTCTTGCCTCTACTAATCAACCAAGTTTCATTCAACACTGTCAAGCTGTGAGAGAAAGAGTTGATAAACAGACTATTGATGCAATTCACAATATGATCATCAACTCTACATAGATTATTTAGATTTCTAAACATTTTTATTTCCAAACCCATACACGAAGCTTGTACTAGGTATTGCTTTCAAGCCTTATTTATTGGGAGCTGCCGTTGTGCAGTTATGAAGAGAATTCAGTAGGTATTATAATTATTAATAATTTTTTGTGGAGTTCACTTCCAAATGGAAATCATTGTTTAAAAGAGAATTCAGTAGAATAATAGCGGCATGAAATGTCAAAAGATTGTCTCCAATTAAACTGCACCTTCAACAGTTATTTTGAAGGCCATAAAACAAAGAAGAATTAATACGGAGAAGGAAAGAATCTAATAAGAGAAAGAGCAAGATCTATTTAAGTAGCAAAAACTAATAGGGAGAAAAAGAAAAAATAACATATATTTGACAATAACATGTTTATTACCTATATGATCTATCTTCATCGTCGTTAGTGTTGAAGCTTCAACTTTCGAAGATTAAACAAATAATGTGTAATAAAAATAGAGGAGACACAAAAAAAAGCAGCATCTAAGAAAGAGAAATCCATCATATCGTACCATGAAAGGTCAAATGTTAACACAAATTTTTTTTAACTATAAAGGAAGATTTTTCCTTTTAACCAAAAACACAAAATTTGGGAGGAAAAAGTAAATGAACACACTCAAACAAGGCTTCTAGCAAAAGTTTCGACGGTCCATATGATCAAGTTTTAACAATACGGAACAATAATTTAGTTTCCACCAGTTAGGAGCCATGATGAAGTAACAATTAATAAATCTTTCCTCTTCATAATTCTGTCACAAGAATCCCAGTCCACTTTTTAGTATGTTGAATTTAATAATTCGTACATTAAAATTTAAAAACATAATCTAACTATACTTAGAGTATAGGAATTGTAACTAATTCCTACAATAATCAATAATCAATAACATAGGAATTGTAACTAATTCCTATTTTGTAAAGTCAAGTTATCAATAAAATTTCTTAGTAATAATATTAGTTTCTTTTTTACCAAAAAATTAATAATTTAGGTACTTCTGTAGATTAATTATTATAATTAATTTTTATCACAAATTAATAATTCATGTAATTATCCAACAATAATTACTATTTTAAAACCTAATGCCGTATTAAATCTATATTATTATAAAAGCACGAATATAATGTCGGTTTACAAAAATAACCTTATAATATTAAGAATAACTCATAATAAAAGGACATAACCGAAATTCTAGCTATTAGCCTTATAATCCTATTAGTTTTAGGATATAATACTACACGTTAAGAATCTTATTAGTATAATTACTTTCCGTCTATCTAATTCATATAAAATTGAAGAAGTAAATATCTTTAGTCATGTAATCTTACTACTTTTAGGATATACTTCTTAAAAATTCCCATTACTAATTAATTTGAAAACGTATTATAATATCCTATTATTAATTTAATTTGAGAATGTATTATATTTTCCAAATCCATTTAGAAAAGGAGAGCCTATATTATTATAAAAGCATAAATGCAATATTAATATACCAAAATAGCCCTAAAATATTAAACGGAGGAACTCATAGGGAAAGGGCATAACTGTAATAGTTTTATTTTTAGACTTCAATACTTTCTATGCTAATTTTTAATATTTAATATTTTAAAATTAATAAAATTTGTCTATTAAATTCTTATTAAAAATATGTAGGAAGGTTTAATAAAATTAACTTCATCAGAATCCTCCATATTGACAATACATTACCACTCCATAATGTCCAATACCAAAAAAATAAAAGTAATATTAAATGGACTGCATAAAGAGTTGAAATTAAGAAAAAAATACCCCCACGATAATATATTTTATATTATATTTGAATTATTTTTCTACTTAAATAATATTTTTATCAATTTTTCGTGTAATATTAAAATGGTAGGTAAGAGTCAATACCACTAATGATTTTACAGACATGAAGATCTAAAAGTGAAATGTCATATCAATCTTTTACTCTTTGAAAATAAAATTTGGATAAAATTATAATTAAGATTAAATATTCAAAACAAGAGATGAACTATTTAAGATATGAATTAACATAGAATAAATTATTTTTTATGTTAAAATCAAAGAATTAAATCTTTTAATTAATTATTCATCAAGAGAATTCAAAATTCAATTATTTTTTAAATTCGTCATATGAGTAAAATTCCTATTCAAGTTTTAAAAAAAAAAATTTTAGGGTACATAAATTTATTCCATAAAAAGAGCGTTAGAACACAAAGTAAAAATGTTAATTAATAAGAATCAAAATGCTATACAAGTGTCTGAGGAAGCACGATCAAAGCTAAATCCTAAATAAGAACAAGCTTTCAAGACTATATTATAAAGAGTTGACTCTGCTATAATGGGATTATTCTTTGTAAATGTCTCTGGTGAAATCGAAATAATATTTCTATGTCACGCATTACTTACAAATATCATATCAAGAGGCATGACACTGTTAACAATAATAGCAAGTGGTGTACCAACAACGATTTATTGTGAGGCCACCCACTTTAAATTTGATATACCTCTCAAACAACTTAAATAACCATCACAAATATATCAAAGCAGCGCAATGGTGCTAAATTTATAAGGAAAGCAAAATTGATAATATGGGATGAAACACTTATGGCTAAGTGTCAAACTGAGTTCTAGAGATATATTGGATATAATGAATCGTTTAGTGAAATATTAATGATTTGGGAGGTAATTTATGTCAAATACTACCAATAGTTCCAAAATCGACTAAAGCAGAGACTGTAAAAGCTAGCTTGCCAAAGTTATACTTCTGGCCTCAAATGAAAAAGATTCAACCGACAAAAAATATAAAGTAAGAACGAATCCAGCATTCTGTGTCTTCTTGCTTCGTGTCGGAAATGAATAAGAGCATCCAATAAAAGATGATTTGGTTCTTCCTGGATACTTGGTTATCAATTTCAATGGTAGTAGTAGTGCATTTAATAAGAGAAATATTTTTATCATTAGATTAAAATACAATTTGTGCAAATAGCATAATAGAATTAATAAGATATCTTAGCTAGCAAAAATGAATATGTTGATCAACTAAATAAAAGGTTAATTGCAAAATTTTACAGTAAAAACAAAATATTTTTCTGTTTTTGGTTCAGCAGAAAATGATACCAATAATTACTACCAAGAAGAATACTTAATACTTTAATACCAAATGGCCTGCTACTGTACATGTTTATTGTCAAGTTTATTATTTCTTACGTATGTTAGTGTCTCGTATATTTAATAGACTAAGTTGATCTTCCATCGTATATAAGTTGATTTTGAAGAAAAATATGACCGCCATGCTACTGAAAAACTTAAATACGCCGAATAGCTTATGTAATAACACACAAATAGTAAATAGAAGTTTTGACAATAACATCACACATGCAAAAATTATGATACTGGTCAATGTGCTTCTAAGTATGTGAAAATAATTTTTAGTATGTTTATGTTGCAAATATAATAAATAAAGTACAAAGACAAACATCTTAAATACTGGACCATATTTACCGCAATATGTTTTCTTGCACGAACAACTGTATGTTGCACTTTCAAGAGAGATATCAAGATCGACAACAAGATTTTTGGTTAAGGCAGAGCAACCAAAGTATTAGGAGAAAGCATATACAATAAAATATTGTCCACAAAGAAGTGTTCTTTAAGATGCCATCACATTAAATACTTTTTAATTATAATACATAATTATCTAATTAACATGACAAAATTAATTATTTGTGTAAGTTTTGTGATAATGGTGTGGCCCACGGTGGGCCTGGCCCAGGACCGGCCCGGGACCGCGGGCCTGGCGGGCCTAACGGGCCTGTGGTCCGGGCCCTAGCGGTCTTGGGCCTCAAACGGGTAAAAGCCCCGCGACGGGCCGGTCTGCGCCAAAAGGCCCGCCAGGCCCGGGACCGCCAGGCGGGCCCAACGGCTATTTTTAAATTTTTTTTTTTTTTAAAAAAAAAAAATGGCCCAACGGTCAGATTTAAAATCTGACCGTTTGGGCTTCAAAATATGGCCGTTTGGACTTTTAAAAAT
>MCJB01052580.1:0-27446 GCA_002018475.1 Nicotiana obtusifolia | reverse complement strand
ATTATATACAACATATATATTATATAAAAGGCTTATTAACAGAAATTTCCGTAGTTTTTTTTAAAAAAAAAAAAAAACCATTAGGCCCGTTGGGCCCGCGGGCCTAGCCGTAGCGGGCCTAGGCCCGTAGTGGGCCGGTCCCTACCCCACGAGCCCGCCAAGCCCGGGACCGCCAGGCCCAGGCCCGCCTCAGGCCCAGGCCCGTGGTGGGCCACACCCTTATTTTGTGATGTCCTTTTATTTAAAATTATGTATTATGCTAGTGTAATAATATTTTTCGGCATTTAGATGATTGTTGTATTATTATACATAAAATTTCTCTTATAATTAAATTTTATTATTCTTTCATATAAATAAATATTCAAAATTATCATCTGCCATCATTAACGTGCGACGTACGTTCATATATATTAGTTTTAAGAATAGAAACAAACAGAATAAACAACCAAGCTTCTACCCATTTTCTCCAACAATAATTACTATTTTAAAACCTAATGCGGTATTAAATTTTAAGAATAGAAACAAATAGATTTAACAACCATGCTTCTAAAAAAATACATCGTGGAGTTTCCTTGTTGGGATAGAAACTTTTCTCCTACCTTTTTGTATTCTTTTAGTGTCTTAATATTTTATATTCTTATTAGGAGAAGATATCAAACACTAAATTATATTTATTTTTTAAAAACTTTTTTGATTTAGAACTTCTACATATTAGGATTTTGTTTTTGATTTTACAGTTTTATCCAATGTAAAGTGTATTTTAAGTGATAAAAAAGCAGAACGATATTTTATTAAAGGCCTTCGTACTTTTAATATAATTATATTATATAAATATGAATTTGATATGATGATCTATCAAATATCTATTGAATAGTTATCTCCACACAGCCAATATCTTTTGTCTTTTTCGTTTTATCTTTTTTCTTTTCCTTTTATAGGTCGGTAAATATTATTCAATGCAGAGAGCACTTCTGAGAAAATTAGTGTCTGCTTTTTCTTTTTATGTCACTTACAACCTCAATACTTCCCATGCTGGAATCAATGAGTGCGTCTTCTATGAGGTGCTTTCAGTCCCTCATTTTCCTTAAAATCGTTTTTTCTTCTTTAAAAATATGATGTCATTCTGTGAAATCTCGATGAAAAGAATTGAGGCATTGTAGTTGTGGTTGTTTTCGTTATAATTCTAGACCTGTATAGTGCGGAGTTACGAGTTCGACAGAACCCAACTATAAGAACTCTTTATTTATCAAGAAATTTACTTAATATGTATAAATAATTTATTCTAACCTAATAAGTTATCTTATTTAGATTTCAAAACTCATAAACACGTGGTGTGCCCTTTTTAGATTGCAGTGTTATGTTTATGATTGGAGAAAGAATGAAGCATGACGCAGTGCTATATTTGGACTGCATGTGTCTTCTGCTTTCTGCTTTGCAGAGTGAACTCTTTCAAGTGTTTGTTTCTGCAGATTTTTAGTTGCAATTAATGAATTTACATCTGTAAACTATAGGATACTGTGAAGTAACTCTAGCTATATTTACAATTTGAAAAATATTTATTCTAAAAATTTCTTCAGATAAACAGATTTGAAGCCTGCAGGCAGTCACTGGGCCTTGCTAAAACTAAAAGTGATGGACCTTTTTCTATTCTTGCGGCTGCTTCCCTAGATATCCAATAAATGGTTGCAAATGATGTAAGAATTTTCGTTTTGACAGAATTTATGGTGATTGATGATATAACAATAGATGCATTGGCCCATGTAAGGGACGTTAAGACAACAGCTTTGCAACTAGTTTGAAAAGGGGATCCCCCTCTGGCAAGTAGAAGATTATTGTATGTTTAATTTGTAGTAGTTTCCTATCTAGTTTTGTCTACCTAATTATTGTCTTGATAGCCTCAGACAACTTATAAAGCTTTGTCTAGAAACAGCAATATATTACAGTGTTGATCCATAAACACAAGTATATAACCCTCGGTAATTCAGCAGCGGTGGCTTGCCTATGGTCGACATAGTCATTCATGTACCAAAATTAGAAGGGGTGGGTCTAAAAACCTCAACATCAAGCATCTGAATATTTTTTTCTCTCACCAATGCTTGGACCATCTGATCACCTTCATAGGAATTACATTTTCTAGATGAAAAGAAAATAAGTCTGCTATGAGGTTTTTAATTTTGTTGGAGAAAAATATAAAGAACTTCTAGTGTTAGGTAAAGTAAAATTTTATAATATTAAACTAAGATGAATTTATATAATATATGATCATTAAGACTTATATAGCCGTTCTCAATTTGCTTGAAATTAAGACATAAGTGTTATTGTATTATTCAAAGTTAGGATTATCAGCATTATAGAATTCAAGACATGGAGTCAAATATACGGAGATGATAAATACTTTGGAAACTAGGACTATATTTCATCGAGTTGCTCTTCAGATTTTCACAATTTCAAAGGTTGGAATTGACAAGTTTCAAAACCTAGGAGGCAGTTGATTGAACCTGCCCCCTTAGCTTGGTCACACTATACTGCGGAGAATTTATAGCTTGTTTTGGTGAAAACGAACACTGAAGTAGTTTGGATTTGCAGAAAATTTTTCACAAAATTAGTCATAGGAGTACATGATTACGGTAGCCGTCAAAGTTATGAGTAAGGATATCCAAACATCTCTCCTTTCCTTTTCTCTCCTTCCAAATATCTCCTTTATCTGCACCAAAATTCTCTCATCTTTAACTTTTTCCACTTCTCTATTCTGATTTCGTCCTCTATTACGTGACACGAATACGTTTTTGTCAATATTCTTCCAGAGCTGTGGTGGTACTTTTCAGTTTGCGTGTTAACATTTTGTTAGAATTTACATGAATTTTATTGCTTATTATGTTTACAAGACATAATTAATGATAAATTAATAGAAAGATGTTTTTATTAAATTATTTTTATGGTAATTCTTGATAAATTTAATATTTAAAATATTAAAGACAGTCAAACTAATTAATAAAAATATTATTTAACGATAGCAAATGATACAATCTATTCAAACGTTATATTTATGAAACAATACGTATATTATAAAACGATGAGATGATCCAAACGGAGTGTTAGCAACGCAAAGTATGAAATATTGCTTTATAGAAAGAAAAGTATGAAATATTGCCAGAGAAATAAAGGTAGCTTTTGACTAAAAAAATAAAAATAACAGCTATTATTCTAAAACCATAATATTTACGGCTATTGTTTCTTTAGGAGTTCTGTAATCTCTAAATGGAGTAATGCATTTTGTTTTAAAAAACATGAAGTTTCCTTAATCAACTCTGAGTCTGAGATATGAACTATGAAAATCATTTCAATGTACATCAAAGCAATGTTAGAAGGCCAAAAAGAAAAGCAAGTCAGTAGTATATAGGGCAACTATTGCTGAGCGCTTTACTGATTATTTTCAATTTTTCGATCCTTGTTAATATTTCTGTCTCATTTTGCATAATGATTACTACTATTTTGAGGCTATTGTTCTCAATAACATTTAAGTATTTTCAGTTATACAGGTTATGATTTGAAGTTCTTTTTGCGTAATTTTTAAATATATAAATTTTGTTCTAAATTTTCATGAATTGTTTATATATAGTGTCTCCCAAAAATTATATATTTAACGATGGCGCACTTTGAATTTCATCATTTCTATTTCTTTTTTGGCACAGAGGGAATATCTGGCAAGATTTTCGGAATTTGATGTAACTTGCTTGGCATTTAAGAAATTTTTTCCTATTAGAATTATGACTTACGACTTATGAGTACCTTTTTGCGTCATTTTTTGTTTTTTTAGGAATTTTAGTGGCTATTAACTTTTAATAACTATTATATACGTAATTATTTTCTATAGCTATTATTCAGTTGTTACGGGAGTGTATTCGTTGTATTCGCGCTACTATATTCATAAATACCGTAGCAAAAGTCGTCTAAAAACAGGGGGTTACAGCTGTACGCAACGACAATCACCTTAAAAATAGGTATGTCCAGCTGTCTAATAACGCAAATATGATAAATTAGCGTGATACACTCCTAATATAATTCAACAAAATCAATTAGAATGAATTTTCAATTATACACTCCTAATATATCTCAACAAAATAAATTCTAATTTTTTCACTACATTTCTATATATATTCAGTATATTTTACTGTATTTCACTGTATTTTAAAAATAAGTATATTCACTGTTTATATTCTGTTTTATTTCAATGTTTGTATTCAGTGTATTTCAATGTTTATATATCTTGTATTCCTGCATACTGTATGTACAGTATGCATGAAAACATGTGTATTCAGTTGTATTATAAAAATACAGACCTTCGAAATACATAAATACATGCAAAAAAATATATTTATAAAAAAATACAATGTGTTTAAGTGAATTTGTACAAAATACAATGTATTTATATCATTGTATGTGACTAAATAACAAAGAAGAGAAGAAAGTTCGTCGGAGATGGCGTTTTCTGGTCAAGAAGAGAAGAAAGTTCGTCAGATCCGTACAACAAATTTCTGATAAAAGTTCATCACATTGCTCCTTTCCGTTCAAAAAATTCACTCTTTTCTATTTCATGGTTGCCTTATACTCTATTCTAATGTCTCGTCGGCCATCAATACTAGGGCGTGTATCTTGAGTTGCTTGAAGAGAGAGAGAAGGAAGAGAGAGAAGGAAGTTTTTTTTTTTTTTGGAGAGAGAATCGTATGTTAATTGAAAGAAAGAGAGAGGAAAAACATAAATAGCGTATTTCATGCCTCGATAGTATATACCATAAATATCTATTTTGATATAAAATATAAAAAGTAGCTATAGAAAATAATATTTTAAAAATAATTTTAATTTATAATAAATAAGGTGTATACCTTTGCTATAGAAGGTAAAGTTTCTTTTTTTTGTGTAATTTTTAAATATATAGATCCTATTTAAGAAGTTCAAGAAGAAATGTCAGATTTTCATGAAAATTAGATACTTTTACGATCACACTTTAAATTTCGTCATTCTACTCTTTGGGTCAATTTAAACTTGTTTAACTTCTGTCAATTTAAACTTGAAAATTGTGCCATATCCTTTTTGAAAATTCAAAATTTGTGCTACAACAAATCAATAATCTTTTTTAGTGTTCCATCTCATAGTATTATGCCTTTTTTTTATTACTCCATCTCATAGTATTATGCCTTTTTTTTTTTATTACTCCCTTTTGTTTCAATGGAAAACTTATAACTGAAATTGTTTACAGTTACATAATACCTCCTTGGGAAAACATTGTATATTGTACACTTGTACTTTATCGGAGGTCCTCGAAGGAATTATAATTAGAGGTGTACATGAGTCGAGTTGGTTCGGTTTTTATCCAAATCAAATTAAATTAATTATATCAGTTTGGGTTGGTTCAATTTGTCGGATTTTTCGGGTTTTCTTTATTACATGAATATTATTTCAACCTTACTTTGTTAGAGTTGTAAATAATATTTTGATAAGTGAATATATATGTTTAGAAAAAATTAACAAGCATATGCTCTATTAGAATTTTCTTAAGGGAGATTTTTCTTAGTAACACTTGATAGTTATTTTCTTAGTCCAACAATAATTTTTCGCTGATGTAGGCTTTCTAGCTTAATCGAGTTAATTAAATACAAAAATCAATATGAAACCTAAATAATGATATGTTCTACTTAATTTTAAAAATTACTGATAAAATGCTATATCAAATTTAAAAAAGATAGAAGAGTTTAATAAATCTTGATATAAGAATATGGAATAACAGAGAGATTGACGCATTTTAGTAACACTTGCTACAAAAGTGATAATACAAGTTGGAATAAATCATTATTTAAAGTAAATAAAATGGATGCACCTTATAGTTCTATTAAATATTACATCCATGAGAATGTCACAATATTTTAGATATTTTTTTTAAAGAAGTTCTATATAAAGTTTTAAAAGTATATATAAAAATTATATGTTTATATATCGGTTTGGTTCGAGATTTTTTTTAACTCAATAATAAACTAAATCAAATTTAATAGAATTTTTTTAATCGATTTGATTTAGCTTTTCGATTTGATGTGATTTTTCGATTCGGTTTAAATACACCTAATTATAATGTACATTACAAAAACAAATAAAGTGAAAAAAAAAAAATCCGACAAAATATGAACAGAAAAACCAACTATGGTTTGGTTAAATTTTATTAATTAATAACCATAATTGATTTAGTTTTATTTAATAAAAAACTCCTTTAAGCTGAATTATATACACCCTTACTTATGGCCTATCCTTTTCTCCTCTTCCGGCCAATGTTCGCCGGCGGACTTAAATTTCCGGCATCGAATGGAAAATTCAAAATGGCTTTTCTTCCCCTCATCTTAAAAGCTGCACAATCATAAGCTCTCGCAGCGTTCACGTCGGTCTCGTAAGTTCCAAGCCAGACCCGCGAACCTTTTCGGGTCGGGTCTCTTATCTCCGCCGCAAATTTCCCCCACGGTCGCCTCCTAACCCCTCTGTAATGCTTCTTCTTTCCATTCTCCACCACCGAAGACCCGTAACCCGACCCGTCCACTTTTTTATCCGTTCTGTTCAAACTTGAAACATCAAATATTCTTGTGTTGGAAACGACAGAAGTGGTAACTGATGTTGGGCTTAGAATGATATTGGGCTTTGTCTCAAACTCGGAAAAATTGTCGTGAAGATCAAAATGGTTAGGTTTCTGATCAGAGGTGAAAATGACGGGCTGGAAATCGTCGGGAAGAGTAGAGAAAGAGAAGTCACCGAGGAGGTGTTGTCTTATCAGTTCCAACGTTAATTCCTCGTCTTCTGGCCTTGTCGTCATGATATATATACTGTCTTACAATTTTTATGAGTGTAGAAGAGAAAGTAAGAGTGAGTTATTGGAGATGGAGAAAGGAAGTGACTAGTGAAGTTGTATATATAGGAGCGTGTGATTTGGGGGTGCCGGCAAAATGCAACAACTATTACATTTTTTAAAGGGATTTTACCTAGTTATATTATATAAGAAATGTTATAAATAGAAGTGTATTTAAGGTGAATGTTTATAATTTAGAGAGATTTTAGGGTTTGTTACTTTGTGACTAAGTTATTTTATTGTAAATGATCCCAAATCAATAAGAATTTTTTCTCTATTCTTCTCTGCAATATTTTTTTTTAAAATTATTTTATAACACATTATCAGTACGAGACTCCAACCAATTGAGTTAGAGGCTTTGGGATACGTGCACGGTGCTCAACTTGTACATAATATTGAATGCAATGATTGTCAATTATTCCATGATTCCTTTATGAATTAATTCTGGATTTAAGATAAATATTTTACTTTATTTTTCTCTTTTACATTCTTGAAATTCTATAATTTAATTTTAAATAGAAGAAAATACAATAAATTTTGATTATAACTCTAATAGAGTTTGTGAGAAATTATAACAATCCGAAGTGGTAAAATTTCTATGTCTCGCCATGATCAAATTCATGTATGATTATGAGTACAAAAAATAGAAACCCGTCCCATTGAATTTGCTTCATTCTCGTTCCTTAAGAGAATGTGATAGCAATATGTAATAAATCTGAAAGAAGACAAAATTATTACCGTAAAGGTATCAATAAATATGGACGTGGCAATAGATCGACATAATTATAATCGTCATCATTGTGGTAATGAGAATAATAAGGATTTTCAAAATAATCCTTCACTCTGTGAAAGTAATGTTTGTCATCGATTTGACATGAGATTTTGTAAAGCACATATAGATGATTATGGTTCATTCATAATGTGAATGTGACAACATGTGATTTATGAAAACATATTCATTCTTGGAACAATATGAACGTGCTAGTGGTAGTAAATATACCACACTCACCTCTAGAAGGAGGTTTGAGATGAATATGAAAATAGTTTTATTATTATGGCATGAATGGTCATTGATCACGTACCTATTGTGATTATGCAAGAATATTATGGCGATGTGATTATTACAGGGTAAAAGTAATGGAAGCAACATATCTTGCCTATAATGATTTTTGACCATGACCATAATGATATAACTTTCTCTTTGAGAGATATATTTACCATATGGATGTTGATGAATATGTGGCAGTACAAAATTAATTGAGAGCTCTAGAAGAGCCAATTATTACTATTTTGGAGAAATAAATTGATTATCAATAAGGCATTATGTTGTAGTAAGTCTCAAAGAAACTTATTGAGTCTCTAAATTATTTGCAAAAGTGGTTGGTTATATTGAGACTATAAATTAAAAAAAATTTATTATCTTCTATTGCTGCAACTTGTAGCGGAGTAATATGTATGTTAAAAGTTACCGCTTTTATTTTGTACTACACAAATAAAAGAATGCCACAATAATGTAGAAGTTTATTAATATAAAAACTCTTATCATAATAAACTTGGAGTTTATTGATAATTGTACACGTCATGGTATAAACCTGAAGTTTATCAATATTGATAATTTATTTAGTTGGCATAATTGATTTAGCCATGTTAATTTAAGTATGATGTGCAAAAATAAAAGAGAATTCACATGGGTAAATATTAAAGAATTAAAAACTTCTATAAGAATTCTTTTATGTTGCTTGTTCTCATTAATTAATAGACCAACTAAAATTGGGATTGAATCCCATGAATGCTGGAAATATCAAAGGTGAATATGGCTCCATTCACCTGCCGTGTATACCACATAAGATGCATCTATGAGATGGTTACATGTGCGATTATTATTAATCCGCAACTTGGTGTTTGCGAGGTAACTTGCTCAATAATTTAATTTAGAGCATAATTTCTAGATTTTCTATTCAAGATAGTTCATCTTGACAAATTGATTCACATGACAGTTGGTTTAGCAAAATAATTTATTGAGTGCCTCCACTTAATAGCTAAATTATTGCTTATGAGAACGAAGTTATCTATATCAATTTGATATACGTTATGTACGAAAGTATATTACATTCTCCCCTCACAAGTGGTTCAGGGTCAGGACCAAATAATTCAATATTATTATTATTATTATTATTGATGTGCAGTGTATATTTTGATTAACACTATAACGCATAAAGGTAGGTTTCCAAAGCTGAGGAAGCAAGTTAGTTTTTCTAACATGAGGGGGAGACATGATAAACAGTTGAGAAAAAGTTACGTGGAATGAATTATCATTTGTACATCTAGATCCTCGAATAAGATAATATGAACGTGAAATTTATAAAAAGATATGCATCTGCAGTAAATTGCAAAGCATGCCAGACGCATTTGCTGGCCCAAAGAAAGTAACTATATTCTCACTGTAAATGCTCCTATTAGAATAAGCCCTGGAAGGATAAAGTCTATAGTACATTTAAAGTGTATAGACAAATCGGTTTCAAATAAAATTCTTGATAAAGAAGATGAGCAAATGATCAAAATGATCTTAATAAGGAGGCAAGTGATCTAGAAGATCACATGAAATAACACGTCATAAAATCTCAGGAGAGGTTCAGGTATCTGAAAGTATGAACGAAGGGATCTCTATGTTACAGCTTTATGAAAAAATATTAGAATCGATATAAAATGTTCGTCGATGACATCTATGATAACGCTAAGTATAGATGAGGATCTTAAGTCTGTCGAATACAGACACAAAATATTGACCAAGTGGAAGAGACACAATTCAAATAGAATTGGTTTCATAAGACATGTAGTTTTGAACATGTAATTTGAAGACTCGAAAGTATAAAGTCAATAGTGTGAGCAATCACTTTTATGTATCTTATATGTCTGGCATAACATGAAAGCTTGATATAAATCTAAAGTCTATTTATATGGCCTGTTTGACTATACATATATGACAATCCATAAACGATTTAAAATACTTATAGCATAAATAATTTTTCGAGAACTTCTTGGTCTTGAATTACCACATCCTAAGTGCAATTGTGCACATATATATCTTGCTATAACTATAAGCATGATAATATGATAGCAAAAGTTGTTACACCTATGTGAAGATATTGAAATGACGATTCCAACAAGATCATATGAAGACAATACATCTCTATCAAGAATGAAGATTTCAAGGTGCAACATGTTCATTCAAGTTAATATGGCTAATTTGTTTCTCAAATCTCTACCAACGATCTTTTGAACATGGTGCACAAGATAGGAATCCGAAGGATAAAAAAGGTGAATTGATGCTCTCATTAGGGTGACGCGTTGCACTCTTTTTCCCTTACAAGGTTTTGTCCCACTGGATTTTCCTTGCAAGGTTTTTAACGAGGCAACCAAAAGGCGTATTTCTAAACATGTGTACTCTTTTTCCTTCTCTAGAATTCTTTTTCATTGGGTTTATTTTAGTTAAGATTTTAACAAGGCACATTATCTGTTGAATATATATTAAGGGGAGAGTGTTATAAATAGAATTTTATTTAAGGTGAATGTCAATATTTTAGAGAGATTTTAGGGCTTGTTAATTTGTGACTAAGTCACTTTTTTCCTATAAATAGAAGGATTCTATTCCATTGTAAATGATCCCATATCAATAAGAATTATCTCTCTACTTTTCTCTGCAATACTCTTCGTCTTTTTTTTTTAATTGTTTTGTAACAAGAAACTTATTTACCTATGTTTTTTATATTTTGTAATTTTTAATAAGTATCTCGATTTTTCTTACATTGCTCCTTAAAAGGCTCCCACACCATTATTAGTGCCTTAAATTAAGGGATTCAATTACATCCTTTCCTTTTTTTCCCTTTCCTCTTCTCTCTCCTTTTTTTTTTTTTATATCAAAATCTCTTAATCTATGCCCAAAATCTCCATCTTCTCTCTTCCTACTATTGTCGATAATTTTATATTATTAAAAATCGTTACTTGCATAGTTTTTTTTTTTATGGGAGACTGGACAATACTGAAAATGAAAAAAATATTCAGGAATTGTATGATAACTGTATCATAGTTATATTTGAATTATATTAGATACATCAATGTCTAAAACATAATTGTATCATACTTGTATCACAATTATATCTAACTGTATATGGTACATTAATACCCAAAATAATACGTGATACAATACTAATAAATTAATATATAATTATCATATATTTGAGATACAAACTGTGAAATTCGTAGGGTACTCACAACAGCTCGTAACAATATGCAATAAACATACAATTATCATACATTAGTAATACAATTACTTCAACAAATATGATACATATACAATTATAATACAATAGCGATACATTTCTTAAAAATTATGATACAATTATGATCTTCATCTTCTTCAAGTTTCAATCACAACTCTACACTAAAAATTCTAATATAATTGTATTATAATGTATTCGTATTGTATCAAGTATTATTTTGGGTATTGATGTACAAGTCACATACAATAAAGATTTTAGAAAAAAATAAAACAAGATTCAAAATTTACCCACAGCTTGATTCTAGAGCAATATTCCAAATTTCGTTTGCATTGTATCAATAAGAAATAGAGATTTTGGTTGATTAGTAAGAAAGAAAGAAATTGGGTTTGAAAACCTTTGAAAAAGGAAAAGAATCGAAAATTTTAGGGGGGAAGGAGGGGGGTGGGGGTATAAAAATAAAAGAGAGATTTTGGTAATTTATTAAGAAAGAGAGAAAACATTTTTGACATCCTTTGAAAAAGAAACAGAATCTTAAATGTAGGGGGTTATGGAAATGGGGGATGGGTGTCATGTAATTGACAGATTAAAATTAAGGGATCTTAAATTTTTTTATTTTTTATTTTTGTATATAACTTGTAAATATAGATATATAAAGTAATTAATAAAGAACACAAATAAAGGTGATAAATAGGTTTCTATTATAGAATAGCTAGGTAAAAATCTCTTTTTATAACTGATGATGGGCGTGCATGCAAGATAGAAGAAAATAGCCCTAGTTATAGATATTGGCATCAAATAGCCAATAATTGTATATCACAATAATAAGGTGTATATCACAAGGTTTTCTTCTTCCTTGTGTATATCAACATGTATATTAAAATTTTATTTTCCTTCTTTGTATATCTAAACTATGAAATCATAATATATATATCAGAGGGGCGGAAGCTAGTCCCCAAGGGGGTATAGGGGACTGAAAAAATACGAGGAATGTAAGGAACATGAAGCAATAAATAAATAAAAACTCAGGAGGCAAAGCCGACCATATGCAAACGTATGCTAAATAAAATAAGCTCTGGATGCAAGTATGTTAACACAAGATTAAAGCATAAAATCTGGCGGCAGAGCCGACCAGAAGTATTATTAATAACAAGAAATTAAAATACAGATATTAAAAAAAAAATTGAAACTTAAAAGCTTGCAGGGTATACAGCTCTTAAGTGTTGAGAGGGTTTAGAGAGAGGGAATGTGTAGAAAGAATTCTGAAATTTGGTAGAAGGATTCAATGCCCTCTTCCGTGAGTGAGGGGGTCTATTTATAGAATTATAGACCGTGCTACAGTAAAAGTGTAGAGTGTTTTGCTACAGTGAAAAGTGCACAGTAATCTACAGTGATAAGTGCACAGTAATCTACAGTAACATTGCTATAGTAACTTTCTGAAAAATTCTTTGCTGGCGTCATATCTGATGTCAGCGACAAATTGGTCCTGATTTTGACTTATTCTAGGTCATAGTCAGGGTCATCTTCTTCTTCTGATTATTCTTCAGATGAACTAGATGAATGTTGATCGGGAACCTTTCCCTTGAGCTATTGTAGAAGGTTTTCCATCTCCTGGATGTAGTCTTCTTTGCTGGTAGAGCCTGCTAACTTTTTTTGAACTAGCCTTCTCTGCTGCAAAAATGAAGTGTTTGCTACATCTGTAGGTGATAGAAATTTGGGGTTGCTGGAAAACCATTTTCCAACTGCTGGTAAGTAAGTTTCCGTGGCATCTCTTCATGCCTTGTACCACGTACAGTAGCCTTGAAGGGCTAACCAAGGCATATCTCTGAATCCTTCCCATTTGTGGAAAACAAACTTCTGGTGTATATCCATGGGATGTGGAATCTGAGGGAAAATTGGAGCAAGTGGGGAATGTGCTGGTCTCCGTGAAATCTGGAACAGAAATACTCAAATCCTTCTTTCACTGGTGGAGGAAATATATCTGCCAAATGACCGTAAATAGGCCACCATTGGGGAAAATCTACTGGTAATGTTTTGCCCCAAAGGAGAAAATATGAGTGTTTGTTGGTATGGTTTTGAAAGGTCAGCGCATTAAACCACGCATCCCTATAATCATAGTAACTGAAAAATTGGGAAGAAAATGGTTGGGAAAGCTTTTTGACTTTCATAGGGTGATCACCCCATTCCTTCGGCGAGATGATTTTGTTTATCTACACTGTGGTATGGGTGATATAGGTTTGGGTTTTGTCCAAAAAGGTTTAAACAGACAAGAGTGAGTGTCTGTAAGGATAAATTCATAGAACTTCTGGTTATGAACAGGAGTTTTCTGGAGAAAGTTGGATGTTGGGTCGAGCATTTTTTTGGCTGCTACTAGAGGGTTAGAATTCCAAAGATGTGGCTCGGTTTGGACGATTGAGTAAGTCATCTTATTCTTAATATATTGAGGTTACCCCGAATAAGGACCTGGTGAAGAAATTGGCTGAGGCACGGATGAAGAAAGTGCCTGCTTAGGCGCAGAAGGCACCGTATTCTGTGTAGTGGCGCTTTTGGCCACCACTTGTCTTTTAGTGAGGTTTTTTTTACCACCACTTCTTTCATTGTGGTGCTTGTATCAGCCACGGTTGAAGTTGGAGGCGTGGTGTTTTTTGCAACCACAGCTGAAGTTGAAGCTGAAGAAGACCTGGCGGGAGATATGGCGGCTGCTTCATGGAGTTGCGCCATCGACTTTGCCACTTCCTCTTGGTCGAGATGAGTCATGGGTGTTTTTGAAGTAAGGCCCATGAGTTGTATCCATTTTTCAAAATCTTTTGCCGTCCACTGGGAAGCATGCGGCTGTGTAAATTGAATATCATCTTCAGAAGAAAGTTCTTCTTTGGCGATATCTGCCCATCTTTAAGGTTGGGAAATTGAAATTTGTTTGGCCGGAATAGGCTGTGATGAGACCACCGTTGGGATGCCTTTCATGACATAGTCTGCAGGCGATCTACATTTTGGCTAGCTTGGTCCAGCTTCTGTTGCTTGCTGCTTTTTTGCAGCTACTGTTGTTGTCTGTTGTTGTTGAACAACTGCTGAAGTTGAAACATCTTTAGGCTGTTGTGTGGTAGCCAAAATTTGTTGCTTTTTCTCCGGTGCTGGCAAGGCTAACCGCGGGGTTTTTGGCTTTTTAAGCTTTTTATCTGCCTTGAAGGAATTCACGGGTTAGGAAATCAGGTATGGAATTTGAGCTTCTCTTTATATATTCAATATCAAAATCAAAAATTGATAGAATAGCTTGCCATCTGGCGAAAATATGTTTTGAAGAAATATTTTGCACAACCTTTTGTAAAACAGACTTAGCTGCCTTGCAGTCAATGCGAAGCAAAAACTTTTGATTTAATAAATCGGATTGAAATTTCGATATGCATAAAACAATTGCCAAAATTTCTTTTTTAATTGTTGGATAGTTCTGTTGTGAGCTATTCCAGTGCTTTGATGTAAAAGCAATGATACTTTCTTTATCATTTTTAATTTGTTTTAAGATACCACCATATCCTATGTCTGACGCATCTGTTTCTACGATTTTAAAAACAGATGGATCGGGGAGACTAAGGAGAGGGAGATTCTTGACTTTCAACTTAAGTTGCTTGACAGCATTGCTTTGGGCATCCGTCCAAGGAACTAGAGGCTTTTTCAATCTGTCGTGAAGGGGCTTTAGCAGAATGCTTAATCCCGGAATGAAATCGCAAATATAGTTGACACAACCAAGAAACCTTTGAAGTTGTGTCTTGTCCAGGTTGATCTGGGAATTTGTCAGCAAACTGGAGAGATCGCTGAATAGGAGTAATGGTCCCTTGTTGGATGTTATGACCAAGGAACCTGATGTTTGTCTGTAATAAGCTGTACTTAGTTCTAGACAGAGCTAATCCATTTTCTTTGATAGTGTTAAAGAAAATGCCTAGGTGTTTGAAATGTTGGTCGATGTTTGTTGAGAAAACTAAGACATCGTCTATATAAGTTATAACAAAACTGGATTATGAATTAAAGATATCATTCATTATCTTCTGAAATTAGAAGGGGCATTCTTTAATCCGAATGGCATCACGTTCTATTCGTACTATCCAAAATGGACTGTAAAAGCAGTTTTGTACCTGTCTTTTGGGTCGATCTGTACTTGCCAAAATCCAGATTTTATATCAAATTTAGAGAAATTTGTGGCAGCATAGACTCTTTGTAATAAGTCCTTCTTTTTAGGAATAGGATACCTAATCCATCTAGGTGCTGTGTTAAGAGGCTTGTAGTTGATAACCAAGCGGGGGACTCCGCGCTCAATTTCAGAGTTTTTGTTGACATAGAATGCCGCACAACTCCATGGAGACTTTGAAGGGGAAATTATCTTCTTGTCTAAGAGATCATTGATCTCTTTTTGACAATGCATTGTAAGCTCGTGATTCATTTGGATGGGTCGAGCTTTAGTTGGGATGTTTTTCTCGTCAAAGTTAGGTTCGTAAGGAAGCCCAACAATTTGCCTTTTACGTTTCAAAATGCCATTGGCAAATCGGAACAAAGCTCCTGTTGAATCTTAGCTTCTAAACTTTTAATTTTAAAAGAAATTACAGAATCAATTAACTGCTTCTGTATTCTTTGGAAAGCTACATCTTCTTTTAAAAACATAATTTATTTTTCTTTTATTTTGCAAAGAATGTATGACTTCATAAGTTGGAGGCTTATGGAAAGGAAGAAGGACATTGCTTGTGGGATATCCACATAAATGCCTTTATTCGTAACCAGGTAAGGTTTACAAAGTTGAATGAAAGGAATACCTAGGATTACTGCATTGCAAAGGTCTTTTGATAAGAGGAATGGAGTCTTGATGAACCAGTTTGGTTCCTCTGGGGAGGTCGTGACCTTTACAGAAGGAAGTTTGTAAGTAATTTAAGTTTTTCACCATTGGCGGCGCGTAGGCGTTCCTTGGTTTTTAGGAAAAACTTGGTTGGAATGACACCTTCTTGGATGCAGCTTCTGTCTGCTCCAGTGTCAAATAAAGCTATGCCAGTCCAAACAAATGATTTACTGACGATGAGAGTTACCCTAACATGGTATTTCTGAATCCTTATAGAGGAAAGATGTCCTAAGAAGGATTCTGTTCCATCATCGTCTTGGTTAGAGGTTGCAACTGTCTGTACAACCTCTTTGAGCTTTTGTGGCTCATTAGACAATTGTTGGAGGACAAGTCTATCAAGCTCTTGTCTTGATTTTATTTCCCTAATTTCTTCTTTCAGGTGTGCTATCTCAGATTGAAGGTCTGAGATGGTCACCTTTGAGACCTTAGGACTATCAGAGGGAAGCCTCTTCAAAATATCAGTAATGTTGTAGGTATTATCTACCTGGGGATGATTTTGAAGAGTTGATGATGAGGGTGTTGAAGGCTCATTAAGGACTGTCTTAAGTTTTCCTAAATAATCCTTTTTAAGTTCAGGATCTTGAAGATCACCAATTACTTCAAGAAGAAGATCTTGTTCTTTCGTGAGAACATTGATCTGAGGGAGGTCATCTTGGTCAGACTCCCCTGAAGATATAGTGGATGAATTTAAGTCATCTTCTAGGATGTTGTTAAATTGTTCGTCGTCGGACATTTTATTATCTGTAATATCCGAAGATTCACTTAATTCGACAAGCAATTTCTCTATTTTGTTTAGAGTAGGTTCGTCAAGTTGTAGGCTCTTGATCTTCTGAGAGACTCTGCAAAACGTGGCGATGTGGCCTGACTTTCCACACCTGAAACATTTGCCAGTGGAAGTAGAAGTCTTGCCATCTTTAGTAAAGGATTTGGAAGACTTATTTATTGTGTAGGAAAGTTTCCTTTTCCTATTGGAATTATATTTTCTAATATTGGAAGAATTAGGTTTTGAACTTTTCTTCCTATGAGGTTTACTTCCGCACGAAGGAAGACCAAATTGTTCGCAGAAACTTCCTAAGTCCCTACATCTTTGTGCCTATCTTTGGCAAGTTGCCTAAGCATTTTGTCTTGCCTACAGATCTTAAGAGCAACTTGTTGAATTTGGCTAACTATCTGGCCATAGGTGATTTGATCGTAAGGAACAATATCACCGGAATATTGATTCTGAAATTCTTCTTTGACTAAATATCTAAGGGACTTAGGCAAGCCATCTAGGAATTTCTCTTTCCAATAAGGGAGATTTCCATCTGGTCTTTCGTAGATCCTGGTCAAGAAGGAATCCTCATACCACCTAAAATCTGAAAGAGTTTTGCACTTGAGGTTGTTAAGTATTTCAGAGGATTTTTCTCTAAAGATACCTGGAAAACCTACGAATGTTTTGATAATTGTGTAAATCAACATGTTGATAGAATCAGGAATTGTTTCACCATCTTTTAGGATTGGTTTTCCTAATTCATCTAATTTCACGGCTTGGAAAATTTATTGTTTCCTCGTCGCTTAAGTGGGTATTCCACCATCCCTTAAGTTGGCCTGTAAAACCAGCGATTAAGACATGGGTAGTACTCTGGTCTGAACCGTTTTGGGAGATTTTGTAAGCAGTTGCTACCATGGTCATCTGCTGTAATTTGGCAAGAATATTATATTCGGAACATCCATCGATATTCCACTCATAGGTATTATGAGCGTTATAATTATTCTGCATGGTGTTGGGTCTTTCTTCTAAGACTACATCTGGATGTGTAGCTCTAGGGTAATAGAGTTTTTGAGGCTTTCGCCAGTTGGAAAATTCAGACTTAATAGGTGCCATTTCTAGAGGAGGCTTGTCTTCTAGAGAAATTTGTGAAAATTATTTAGATTCATTATCTGAATCGGTATCTCCTAGAGCTCCTACGATCTTAGAAGAAGAATCTTCCGTCCGTCGGACTGGAGTGTCCTGGATTGTTAAGGATTTTTCTATTTCCGCTATTCTCTGTTGTAGTTTAGAGAGTTTGAGAGAATCTGTAGAGCGGTGCATAACAAGTTCTCTAGTATGGGTTCTAGGGATCTCGTACGGTTTATATAAAGGAGTTGTAGGAGTAGAGGTTCCTATTGTTAGTTTCTTCAGAGAAGCTGAAGATGAATTTGAAACCAAGTAATCTCCAAGAGTTTGTAAATACTTGTTAGTGTAATTATTTTATTCAAAAATATTTTTAATATCTTTGCCAGTGATCGGCTCAGTGTCAGCTCTCTTTTTGAAATGACGTTGTAATGGAGCTGCTAGCAAAGCTTGTCGAAAATCCTTGTGACGGAGGAAGTTCGAAAATAACTTCTTCGCCAATATTGATTTTCCATATTTTTGAAACATTAATTGAGTTTGAAAAAGGAAAATCGATCTGGTTATAATCAGCATAAATTTCAAACCATTCAAAGAAATTAATTTGTTGTTTAATGACATTTAGACTATTATAGAAAATTATTTGAATTTTCTTTCTTTCTTCTCCTTTGTATTTTTCTAAAAACCAAGTTCTTTTAAAAAGATTTTCAGGAGAGTAAAATTCCTTTTGGAGAACTTTTTATCAATTTCAAATTCTATCTCCAAAGCACCAACGATGTTGTCATCTCCTAATTCGGCACCTAGTGACGTATAGGTAGGAGAATCTGGTCGGTTGTAGGTAGTGTCGGCAGAGGGAACCGTTTCTGATTTTTCTACCTTATACTTAGCTTGTGGAACTCTAGATTCGAAGTCTACTGTCTTGATTCTAGTAGGATATGAAGACAGTGAATGTCTAGCAGAATGAATCGGTGGAATTTCAGACTGCAAAGAGGCAGAGGAACTTACTCTTTAACTAAGGGACCTCTAAAAGGAAACTAGCACATATCCGGAAGGGAATGGTTGGATCTGAGAAATCGTCGTGTTTTGTGGCTTTTGAGCAGGAGTGGCATCCTGCAGAAGCCAATTTTTCGGGAGGGAAACCTGATTCCAAGAGATTGGTCTTGGGATAGATAGATGAGACCTTTGCAGGTCTGTCTGGAAGAGAACTGTTTTACCTTTGTGAGTAGTTTTCATAGCTTCAGTGTTAAAGGAAGAACGCATTGCCTTATATTGGATTCCGTAAATAATTGCTACTGGAAGAGAGCCAGCCTTAGTCTTATAATTAGAAGTCTTAACATTTAGGGTCAAGACATCTAAAATATTTCTATCCTTAAGGGAGACTGTAAAGTTAGGGAAACAGTCGAAATAAATTGGTCCATTGCAAAGACTGGTTTCCACCATTCCTAGCAACGAATCATTGAATTCTAGGAATCTAGAATCTCTAAGACAGAGTAGGAGTGATGGGTTCAGTCCTTCTCTGGATAAAGGCTTAGCGGCTATTTGTACTAAACCAAAATGGATGTAATTATATTTCTTCCTATATTTTCAATAGATTTGATATTGAGAAGTTTGATTTCCTCATGGTCTGATTCCAGAGGAATAGTTTGCTCAATGGTAGACATGTGATAATCACTTGTCAAGCTCCATTTTTGATACTTGTAAATTGTTGACTGGGGATGTTTGGGGATTTTTCAGTCGTCAATTGATTGCTGCAAATCAGAAAAACTAATCTCTTCTTTAAGCTTAAAATTGGAAGAAGAGGAGGAAGAAGAAGAACTCGTAGATCTAGATGAGAGTGAGTGAAAGTAAGACATTTGAATGATTAAAAAGCTTCCTATCCTTGGCTCGAGAGACCAAGTGGTTTCATAAAGAAGTTGTTCAAGTTCTTAACTCTACTGTATGTGGAAGAGTCAGATCTGGTGTTAAACCTTATAGGTCTATAGCTTTTAAGGCCTTGTAAGAGGTCTGTTTAGATTTTATCCTACTATAGTGCTTAACGTTAGATATGGAGGGCACATCTGTAAGTATACTAATTCTTTCACTCAAAAGGGTTGATGTTAATGATTGTTCTACAAAGAATTACTTCTAAATGACCCAAAGGTTTTTAAACCATCTGCAAGTCTACCAGGTACATTTACAGGCATCACCTCGCCATAATCCCTGGGAACGACGCTTACAGTGCAGATCCAAAAGGATTCCAGTGCCATTTCAAAGGTTCTTCGTAATACAAGCATATATTTAACCATTTTATGGAAAAGAATCAGTAGATCTGCAGATCTATCATCAGATCTAACATCTTTACACTATAACAATACAAAGAAAGAACAAGATCTAGTTTAACATACTGTTATGTGGTAAGTAAGGATGTGATTCCAGATTTTAACATACTGTTATGTGCTACTGCCAGATCTAGTTTTAAACTCACGGATCTCTTTATTTATGGTTAAGTTTGAGAGTTGTTCTTTCTTTATCTTGTTATAGTGTAAAGATGTTAGACAGGAGCTTTGTTCCGATTTGCCAATGGCATTTTGGAAACGTAATAGGCAAGTTGTTGGGCTTCCGTACGAACCTAACTTTGACGAGAAAAACATCCCAACTAAAGCTCGACCCATCCAAATGAATCACGAGCTTACAATGCATTGTCAAAAAGAGATCAATGATCTCTTAGACAAGAAGATAATTTCCCCTTCAAAGTCTCCCTGGAGTTGTGCGGCATTCTATGTCAACAAAAACTCTGAAATTGAGCGTGGTGTCCCCCGCTTGGTTATCAACTACAAGCCTCTTAACACAGCACTTAGATGGATTAGGTATCCTATTCCTAAAAAGAAAGACTTATTACAAAGAGTCTATGCTGCCACAATTTTCTCTAAATTTGATATAAAATCTGGATTTTGGCAAGTACAGATCGACCCAAAAAGTGTGGTTGCAAAAAGCACCATGCCTCCAACTTCAACCGTGGCTGATACAAGCACCACAAAGAAAGAAGTGGTGGTAAAAAACCCCACTAAAAGACAAGTGGTGGCCAAAAGCGCCACTACACAGAACACGGTGCCTTCTGCGCCTAAGCAGACACTTTCTTCACCCGTGCCTCCGCCAATTTCTTCAGCAGGTCCTTATTTGGGGGAATCTCAATATATTAAGAACGAGATGACTTACTCACTCGTCCAAACCGAGCCACATCTTTGGGATTCTAACCCTCTAGTAGTAGCCAAAAAGATGCTCGATCCAACATCCAACTTTATCCAGAAAACTCTTGCTCATAACCAGAAGTTCTATGAATTCATCCTTACAGACACTCACTCTTGTTTGTTTAAATCTTTTTTGGACAAAACCCAAACCTATATCACCCATACCACAGTGTGGATAAACAAAATCATCTCGCCGAAGGAACGGGGTGATCATCCTATGAAAGTCAAAAAGCTTTCCCAACCATTTTCTCCCCAATTTTTCAGTTACTATGATTATAGGGATGCGTGGTTTAATGCGCTGACCTTTAAAACCATACCAACAAACACTCATATTTTCTCCTTTGGGGCAAAACTTTACCAGTAGATTTTTCCACATGGTTTCTGCACCAATGATGGCCTATTTATGGTCATTTGGCAGATATATTTCCTCCACCAGTGAAAGAAGAATTTGAGTATTTCTGTTCCAGATTTCACGGAGACCAGCACATTTTCCACTTACTCCAATTTTCCCTCAGATTCCACATCCCATGGATATACAGCCAGAAGTTTGTTTTTCACAAACGGAAAGGATTCAGAGGTATGCTTTGGTTAGCCCTTCAAGGCTACTATAAGTGGTACAAGGCATGGAGAGATGCCACGAAAACTTACTTACCAGCAGTTGAAAAATGATTTTCCAGCAACCCCAAATTTCTATCACCATAGATGTAGCAAACACTTTATTTTTGCAGCAGAGAAGGCTAGTTCAAGCAAAGTTAGCAGGCTCTACCAGCAAAGAAGATTACACCCAGGAGACGAAAAACCTTCTACAACAGCTCAAGGGAAAGGTTCTCGATCAACATTCATCCAGTTCATCTGAAGAACAATCAGAAGAAGAAGATGACCCTGACTATGATCTAGAATAAGTCAAAATCAGGACCAATTTGTCGCTGACATCAGATATGACGCCAATAAAGAATTTTTCAGAAAGTTACTGTAGCAATGTTTCTGTAGATTACTGTGCACTTATCACTGTAGATTACTGTGCACTTTTCACTGTAGCAAGTACACTTTCACTATAGCACGGTCTATAATTCTATAAATAGACCTCCTCACTCACAGAAGAGGGCATTGAATCCTTCTCCCAAATTTCAGAATTCTTTCTACACATTCCCTCTCTCTAAACCCTCTCAACGCTTAAGAGCTGTATACCCTGTAAGCTTTTAAGTTTCAATTTTTTTTAATATCTGTATTTTAATTTCTTGTTATCAATAATACTTTTGGTCGGCTCTGCCGCCAGATTTTATGTTTTAATCTTGTATTAACATACTTGCATTCAGAGCCTATTTTATTTAGCATACGTTTGCATATGGTCGGCTTTGCCGCCTGAGTTTTTATTTATTTATTGCTTCCTGTTCCTTACATTCCTCGTATTTTCCCAGTCCCCTCTACCCCCTTGGGGACTAGCTTCCACCCCTCTGGTATATATATATAAAAAATTATTTAACATTTATTTTTTCCTTTTTATCAATATATATCACAATAAAAATAATTATATTATTTGTATATCGCAGTGCATAACACATCGAATGTATCTCAAAATGTACATCAAAAATTTATTTTCTTTCTTTGTATATTAAAATTTTAATTTCTCTATAATTATATTTATTATTTTTATATTTTAAAACTTGCTTAAACCTATTAAATCAAAAAATTATTTTCCTTCTTTGATCAATAAAACAATTGAAGTAAGTTTATTCAGAATGAATTTTACTCTCTTAAAATTAGTTAGGACGATTTGATTCCGATTTAACCGTTTATTGNAGCCAGAAGTTTGTTTTTCACAAACGGAAAGGATTCAGAGGTATGCTTTGGTTAGCCCTTCAAGGCTACTATAAGTGGTACAAGGCATGGAGAGATGCCACGAAAACTTACTTACCAGCAGTTGAAAAATGATTTTCCAGCAACCCCAAATTTCTGTCACCTATAGATGTAGCAAACACTTCATTTTTGCAGCAGAGAAGGCTAGTTCAAGCAAAGTTAGCAGGCTCTACCAGCAAAGAAGACTACATCAAGGAGATGGAAAACCTCCTGCAACAGCTCAAGGGAAAGGTTCCCGAACAACATTCATCCAGTTCGTCTGAAGAACAATCAGAAGAAGAGGATGACCCTGACTATGACCCAGAATAAGTCAAAATCAGGACCAATTTGTCGCCGACATCAAACATAACGCCAGCAAAGAATTTTCCAGATGTTACTATAGCAATGTTACTGTAGATTACTGTGCACTTTTCACTGTAGCAAAACACTGTACACTTTCACTGTAGCACGGTCTATAATTCTATAAATAGACCCCCTCACTCACGAAAGAAGGCATTGAATCCTTCTCCCAATTTTTAGATTCTCTCTACATATTCCCTCTCTCCAAATCCTCTCAACACTTAAGAGCTGTATACACTGTAAGCTTTTAAGTTTCAATTTTTTAATATTTGGATTTTAATTTCTTGTTATCAATAATACTTCTGGTTGGCTCTGCCGCCAGATTTTATGTTTTAATATTGTGTTAACATATTTGCATTCAGAGCCTATTTTATTTAGCATACGTTTGCATATGGTCGGCTTTGCCGCCTGAGTTTTTATTTATTTATTGCTTCCTGTTCCTTACATTCCTCGTATTTTCCCAGTCCCCTCTACCCCCTTGGGGACTAGCTTCCACCCCTCTGGTATATATATATAAAAAATTATTTAACATTTATTTTTTCCTTTTTATCAATATATATCACAATAAAAATAATTATATTATTTGTATATCGCAGTGCATAACACATCGAATGTATCTCAAAATGTACATCAAAAATTTATTTTCTTTCTTTGTATATTAAAATTTTAATTTCTCTATAATTATATTTATTATTTTTATATTTTAAAACTTGCTTAAACCTATTAAATCAAAAAATTATTTTCCTTCTTTGATCAATTAAAAAATTAAAGTAAGTTTATTCAGAATGAATTTTACTCTCTTAAAATTAGTTAGGAAGATTTGATTCTGATCAATCTTTTATTGCCTTATCTAACAATATAACTTGCTCTAAACCTGTTAAATCAAAAAATTATTTTCCTTCTTTGATCAATAAAACAATTGAAGTAAGTTTATTCAGAATGAATTTTACTCTCTTAAAATTAGTTAGGACGATTTGATTCCGATTTAACCGTTTATTGCCTTATCTAACAATGTATATCACAATGTTAGAAGAAGAATTAGAGTCTTTCAAAGATATACAACTCAAACTGAACAAAGAAACAATCGGATGAAGACAAGAAGAAAACTAGATAAAAAAGAAATCTTTTTACAGAATTGCCGTCGTGATGAGAAGATCTAAACTTAATAGAAAATGTATTCAACCATTACAACTTCCCAAACATTATCAAAGAACACTTGCTCTTCCAGATCCAGATTGAAGATGAAAATTTGCTAGATCGAAGAAGAAGAAAAAAGAAAACGATTGAAGAAGAAAATTGGAGAAGAAATACGGGGAGAGAGAAGAAAAAATAGGGGGAGAAAGAATAAATAAGAAATTAAAGTTATTTATTTTGCTATATAATACTAATTTTTCAGGGTTACCTTTGCGAAACCTAATATAAGGCTAAAATATTGCCATCTCTTTATGTGTTGTCATACCATGTCATTTTCTCTTTTTTCCATCCTAATTTATGTGATGGCATTTGTCTACGCATAGAGTCTAAGAATAAAAGAAAGAATTTAGAAACTTGTGGTGTAAAATAAGTTACAAATATTTATGTTACTATAAATCATTTCGTTAAAAGTAAAATGAAAAGATGGGATTTAAATTATTTTAAATATAAAAAAATATCATTCTTTTTGGGGACTGACCAAAAAACAAAAGATGGTCACATAAGTTGGGACGGAGAGCGTAATATTAATTATATATGTGTACACCACATTTATGAAAAAAAACTTAGTACAATTTAAGATTTCAACATATCATTTACTATTATTTTTCAATTTACCAACTCATATTTAATGCAAATAATTATTTTCAATTGGGTTTCAAATAATTTGGTTTTACATTGTTGTGAATCAATTAGGTATTGGGCAAGTACCAAATACCAAGTTGGAGCCACGAGGCATGCCTTCTCTCTCGATCTTTTCTTTTCTATATATTATCAACTTGAAAGCGACTGTAGGATCTAATAATTCCTCATCATATATGATAATATTTTCATAAATCCAAGTGAATTCCATGCCGCCAACAATATATTTAAGATTTAGTCGTACACTCGTGCTACAAATTTCCTTTCGATTTGCGCACTTAAGTCAAGCCGATCGAGAACATTCAACACCATAAATGAAAAGGGCAAAAGACATTTCATTCATGGTTTCTTTTGAATTAGGGAGCCGTACAGAGCTATCTTAGTGGCAGTACCAGTATCATTTTCGACCATAATGGCTTTCTACCTTGCATGGACATTTTTTGAATAAAGCATAAAGGACACATGTATAAATAACTCTAACAAATATGGTTATGCTTTTGCCAGCAATGACCATTCGATCAACCAAGGACTAAAAATTTTGCCGTTGTTATTCACTAAGGACTGAAAAAGATTTCAATGCTGCAGCTATCTAACGAAGTTCCAAAAGCACTTTTATATATATGATGGACCAATCACACGTACTGTCATGGGCGGCTTTCCAGTCTCGCCTCATGACCCCTTGGACGCGCCCCGTGGCGTCCTAGCAAGCCTCTCAAAGCCTAGCGCCACGGTCGGCCCCGTGGTCTTGGCCGCGCCAAGTGACAAGTGCGCAAGTGCCTCTGTCGCCCCACCTACACTCCTTGCCGGCGCCCAGCGGCTTGCGAGTGTCAACAATGCTGCGCGCGCAGACAATGCCGCACAGACAAGCGATGCCGCGCGCATAGCCAAGGCCGCGCGCATCCATCATGATCCAAGCACAAGTGCCAGCGCCCCGCCGCGGGCCATCATCAATAGTGCCGCGCGCGCAGACAGCAACACGCGCGCAGACCCTGATCCTCAAGACAAAGTTGCTGCCATTGGACTTAGTAATTCTACATCATAGAAGACTAAGTCCTCCTCATTGTAAATATAGAATAGCTTTACTTGTTTTATATTCATTGTGCTCCTCGAGCTCATTTAGGTCTACTCTTGTAATTTTGGTTTATTTATTTTAAGCATTATTAGGGGGGTATCAGCATTCAAACATTTTCAGCAAGCATTCAATTCTCTGTACTGGTGTCTCGCCCCCTCGACACCGCATTAGCTTTGTAATAGCTTTCAGCATTTTCAATACAATCATCAAAAATTCATCAAAAGCTTCCGCTGCTCTCAATTCTCTTGTTGCCTACGAAATTGATTTTCCCGCACGGCACTGACAATCTAGTCTAGCGTGCGGAGGGGACCTCAGTTGGCGGATGGCAATCGTACTGACATCGATTGCCTAGCCTTACGCTACCCTTCCAAAGCATCTCAGGAAGGCGTCGCGTAACAGTTGGTATCAGAGCCTAGGCTCGAACATCGGACAAGGGAACGTGTTGCCATTTTACCATTTCTGACCATGGTGACTCAAGGGGATCGGATCACCATCCTCAAACAAGCACTTGACGGACTACGGCCCATCGTAGGTACCGTGCCAGATTTAAAAGCCAGCCTAGAGCAAGGGTTGGACGACCTGGACCGCAGGATGCGGCAGGCCGAAAATGACATTGCAAACATCAGTCGGGACTCTGAGGATGACCGTCAAACAGCAGTTGTTGAGGCAGCTGCCCTTCATGGCAAATTCGATGACCTCCAACAGGAGCGTGCGC
This sequence comes from Nicotiana obtusifolia, assembly GCA_002018475.1. Classification (NCBI taxonomy): domain Eukaryota; kingdom Viridiplantae; phylum Streptophyta; class Magnoliopsida; order Solanales; family Solanaceae; genus Nicotiana; species Nicotiana obtusifolia. The sequence goes on along the minus strand of MCJB01052580.1, from coordinate 494 downwards.
AGGATTTGGCCCAACGGGAACAGGAGGCAGACAAAATCACTGCCATGCAGCAAACCATAGACAACTTGACAGGCCAGCTCAACGTTGTCAATGCTGCTCTTCAAGGCTTGCTCAGAGGAGCCGACAATCACATTGGGAGTGCCATGAACATCGCCCCTGCTCCACAAAAGCTGAAAATTCCGGAACCAAAGCCATACAACGGTGCCCGAGATGCCAAGGAAGTGGAGAACTTTATATTCGACATCGAGCAATACTTCGATGCCGTCGGTCCCCTGGACGAAGCAAAACAGGTAGCAACTGCTGCCATGTATCTCCAGGGCGATGCTAAACTCTGGTGGCGAGTGAAATATGAAGCCATCAGGGCCGGTGAGGACCATCTACAGACATGGGCGGAACTAAAGGCAGCCATACTCCTACAGTTCTTTCCAGAGAATATGGAATACAATGCACGGAGGAAACTGCGGGAACTTCGGCAAACCAAATCAGTGCGGGAG
>MCJB01052579.1:1935-24871 GCA_002018475.1 Nicotiana obtusifolia | reverse complement strand
AATCCAATTGTGTCATTTTATACAATCAGTGACCATATTTGCAAATATACTTGCGTCAAATAATTGGATTCGATTCGTTCGTTCATTAGAAATTAATTAGGCCGTATGTTTTTTTTTTCTAAGTGCATAGCAATAAAAGTGCCTATAAACAATAGAGGTGTGCCATACAATTAGCAATAGTCCTCAATGGCCCTCTTAATTAAATAATTAATGAATGAGTCTTGATGTTTCAAACTTTAGTAACTTGCTTTATAAGTGTGATTAATTGTGTTACCACTATGGGTACGGTTCCCGTGACATAGTGACAATACGAACTTCGGGGGTGCCTTTTAGGCGACCCGATTTAACAATTTAAATAGTGGAGCCCTTTAAATTAATTCGAGGCGTGCCATGCCAAACAAAATTAACAAATACATGGCCTTCATTAATTGAACATTTAGAAAAGTCGAGGTGCGCTATTTAGCAAAATTCATGGCCCTCGAGGAAACTAAAACGCGTAATTTGCTTTAGGCGCGTTAGTTTGTTAATTTAACTTCCTAATTTCGGGTGCGCATTTATGTGACCCAAATCAAAATCCCGATGTTTAATTAAAAGGTGTTATAAATTACGGGTGCATTTATGTGACGTGATTTGTGACATATTTTGATTGACATTGCAATTCCTTATAAATTTTAAAAGCGGAAAAGTAAAATAGGCAAAAATGCACTATAGGTTAATAACAGGTATTAAAATCAAACATTAAGCCAATTGTAACAATAAGCGACCGTGCTAAAACCACGGAACCCAAGGGTGCCTAATACCTTCCCGCGGGTTAATAGAATTCCTTACTTAGAATTTCTGGTTCGCAGACTTCTTTATGAAAGTCAAACTTTTCCTCGATCTGGGATACCGGTGACTTGGAACACCAATTTAAATTTCCAAGTGGCGACTCTGAAAATAATTCAATAATCCCATTTCGATCAATGTCACTTTAATTGGAAAAACTCATTTTTATACATTTCCTCCCCCGGGGAGTGTACGAAAAGAGGTGTGACACACTTTTCCGAGTCTTTCCAGCTCTTTATTTCCACAAATAAAGGTATATGAAGCATAAGTTTTATATATATACTAGTGTAATGGTCCACGCTTCGTGCGCGGTTATTAACGAAAATAAAAAAAAAACAATTGAATCTTATTGATATCACAACTTATTTAAATTATTATATGAAATGTTCTTTAAAAAATTATGTAATATATTAATGATACACTCTTTTTCAGTCACTACTATTGTTGTGTCTCGGCAGAGGCCTTCTAAAGGCTGATGAAGCAAGACAATATAAGTATTGCTATTGATAAAATTGGGAGACGGTTTGATTAAGAATAAGTTTCTACTATCTCATTTACTGATTTCAATGTCTAATAAAAAGATATATAAAATAATCTTTCAGGGTTCATAAAGTGCCAAAATTCAGTTTCTATAAAATGTCAAGAAAAAATATCACGCACATCGCCATCATGGCAAAAAAACAAAAGAAGAAAAAACATAAAGAAAAATATCATTTGTTTAAATTCCCATATTTCCAAGGGAAATCATCTTTAATTAAGACTCCTTTTTCTGTGTATATATCATTCAAATCTAGAATCCATACTATGATAAAGGCAAATTAATACTACTAAATAAGTATCAAGAAAATTCATCATAATAAATCCCAAAAAATTATCTATGCAAGTCTTTGTTTGAATTTACATACACGTCAAATATTCATAACATGCCATAGAAAAAGTATATCAAACGGGTATCAAAAATGAACATCACGACAGATACATTAAAAATATTCACATGTACAAGTTATGTTTGCATACAATGTTAACCATTTCTCCTCCTAAATGGTCTATTGAATTTTTTCTGCATTGCGTATGCAAATTAATTTATCGAAAAGTTCTAATTGGCCATGACTTTCTATTTCGTGGTTGCCATATATGCGCCCCTCAATATTTTTGCCTTCAGCTTGAGAAGCACAAACTCCCTGCATTTGAAGCAATATACTTTTTTAATATTACATATGACTAATAAACATTATTGATAGAAAATGATATTGATCTTTAACAACAGTCAGGAGTACAGAACCTAATGATGTTGGATATTTAATTCTTAAAAATATTTATCGAAAATGATAAGCTAGAGGATCTAACATTATCTTACATACTCTCCTTGGTAGTTTCGGTTTCATTTTTTTCCCAGAAGATATTGAGAAAATGAGACTTTGATGATGGAGAGTCCTCGCTATAGTTATTTCTTTTAACAAATGGATGTTAAAAGAAGTAAATAAATGATTATAGAAGGGGAAAAGTTGAATGTTATAACTTTAGAGATATTAGGACTTCTAAAAATTAGGTAAACGATAATTTAGATGAAAAAGAAAAATTAAAAAGGAAGAAAAGATATCAAATACCTTTGATGGCCTAGTTTGCATGCTTTGGATTGTTGGAGGCATCAAAGTAAAGGGGTTTATATGAGCCAACAACATAGTGATTACCTTTTATATTGTGATTCTTCGCTATTTTCTTATCACTCTTCATTACATTAATATAATTTTTCATTACTTTCTTTATTTGCACAATAAATAATAAATAAATACGAACCGGTAAGGCAATTGATATGACATTATATTGTTGATTGTCACAATTAATTACTCTCTCTTTATATTTCATAACTAAAATCTTCTCATCTATAAGTCTCATCTGTTTCGTTATTAGTTCTAGGTAGTAAATGATTTTTGGATATTAAAATAAGAGGAAAATCTCAAAAAACCAAAAAACGATAAATATAAAAGCTGGTCATATAGGGATGTCACATCAGCTGGCCAATTCCCAGCTATATATATAAGGTTCTAGACTAATTGTTCACAGATAAATTATTACGAAAGTGTAGTTTCATGTTAGTGCAAAACATCAAAGTTTAGTTCTGAATAGTTAGCTAACGAAGTCTTGTTTAATTAAATGAACTTTGATATTTCAGAATTTGTGAAGAAATTAAAATAATAACTATTGTTTATGGCATTCTCAAATATTTACCACATATCAAAAGCGAAAGAGTAGCAAACGATTGGGAAGACAGAATGTAAGTTTGAATTTCTTTAATCTAGCTTATTTATCTAAATCTCTCATCTGGGAATCATATTACAAGCTAGATAACAAGTTAATTAAGAAAAATTAAGAACTCACTGAAACTTAAAAAATAACAAATAAAAAAAAAACTTGTGCGGGGTGGGGCAAGTTGATGCAGGGCGGGGCGTATTGGAACTTTTGCTGAGTTAAGACTCAACCCGTCCCGCCCCACTGCCATCCCTAATGTTATGATTTCTTAAGAATACTACTTTATAATCAATAATCATTATGTATGAAAAAACAATGGTAACACTAGCTTTATGCATTTATGGGCTCCTAAGACTCAACCCGTCCCGCCCCACTGCCATCCCTAATGTTATGATTTCTTAAGAATACTACATTATAATCAATAATCATTATGTATGAAAAAACAATGGTAACACTAGCTTTATGCATTTATGGGCTCCTAAAGTGTCACTTGTAGCAACGGAAGAAGGAAAGAGATTCAACAACTACTAGTAGAAGTATCAGTATACATGAGACCCTAGAAGAAAAAGAAAATGCAAGAATTTGCAAGAATAGCCACGAAATTGTTATATGTATATATATACACACACAAAATACCAAGAAATCAATGGCCAAGCTTTGTGTTGCATTATTGCGGTTAAGAGGATTTTGGAGATGCTCGTCACGCCGTTTGTGACTGAGATTGTCCTAAATGGGCTGGTCCTAGCAAGCCAATTAGTCATTCCTCCCCTTTCCCGATACTAGAGTTCTTGAAAATATTATGTTTTTTTTACGCTTAAAACAAAGTGTAGAAGCTATCATGAAACTGTTTTGAGCATCTAATCATTCTAATTCTAAGTACCTTTACAAAAAGAAACATCCACCCTCTCCGATGTGAATAGGGTGAAATATAATATAACACGTTATCATCTAAAGGAAGACACGTGGAATCGTAGAGGGAGATGGCTGAAGACCTAACGCAGACATTCCGCTTGTTACCGGAAGGGATAACGTTATTAAATATTCTGCGCCTGGTAGCATTTAATAAGGAATATTCTGCAGCATTAAGAGCAATTGCACGTTACAAAAAATTTGGCATTTATATTCACCGTTACATCTTCATCAATGACCCTCATAATTGACATTAAATGAGGGCACGATCCTAGGACCTCCTTCCCTAGACGCAACTATAAATAGTAAGCCCAATTATCCTTGTGAGGGACGCGAAATTTTCTTGCAAAACTTACACCACATCCTATGCAAAGCTTAATACAATCTTATTTTTTCGCTTTTTGATCTCATCATTGTTGTGCCCGGAACTGCTATCTCTCCTATTTCATCTACATTTTAAGGTTAAGTATTGTATATTTCGTCAATTATTGCATTATTTCAGGATCAAAGTAATTTACTTGTCTAGAAATCATTGCATTATATGTGCGCCCGCTTTTCTTTTTAAATTTGAGTATCACTACTAATAAGTCAACCAAAATCTCTTTCTTGCTTCTTCTTTTCCCTAAAACTTATGCTGACTTTGACTTGGTATAAGTTTACAAGTCATATACTAATTTAGAATATTGTTGATAGGTGTGTAAGAAATTTAAGTTAACAGATAATTGGTAAGTATACAATTACACGGGGCATGCACAAGAAATACTCCATCAATTTGGTGAATGCTTCAGCTGATAAAGATGACGATGATTATCGCGAATTTTACTCTCTTTCCAAGCAGAAAATTTCACGCATATTCTCCCGGAAGCTAGAGGGCCAGTAGAGTGTTTTCCAATTGAAGGGTGGCTTTGCGCAATCTCATGCATAGGAGAGATGAAGTTGTTACAACCTTTCTCTCGCATCAGTATACAGCTTCCCTCGCTAAAAGCTTTATTGGCTTTACATGGCGAAGAAGCACCTAAAGAAGGACAGTGCACAAAGCTGTTTTATCTTCTAGTCCTTCTGTTACATCAGATTATGCGCTGCTAATTTCCCGTTTTGGGGACGGTAGCTGGTTGTCGTTTTTGGCGACTGTCATTAATTTCAAGAAATTTGATGGATGGTTTACTGTAAGGGGCAATTTTATGTGCTAACTTATTATGCCGAAGTCTGGGTTTTACTGATGATGAGGTTGATGAATATAAGTATTGTGAAGGTGGTCGCGGCGGAAGAGATATTGGGCTTACAATCTTCAACATAGAAAAATTGAATCTTTTTATTCTAGATTGTCACTATGTCCTATTTGCCAGCCAACTTGGGTCACACAATCATTCTCATAATGTGTCATGTTGGGATGCCATTGTTTCTTTTCAGTTTGGTTATTTATTATTTTTTGCAAATTATTTAAGTTGATTTATTTGTTTTGGTTCATGTATTAATCTGCCTGCTGATGGATGATGGAGACTAAAATCATGAGTTGTTGTTTCTTTTCATTTTGGTTAGTTATTATTTTTTGCGAATTATTTAAGTTGAACTATTTATTTTGGTTCATGTTGTAATTTGCTGGTTGATGAGTATGAATCTTATGATACTTAATAAAATCTAGTTGCGCTTTCTCTAGATGATTGAGGCTTTCTTACATTAGAGTTGGAGTTTCAATGGTAAATGTAGTTACAGCTACTTGTGCACACACTTATATACCATTTATGTATCAATGTACCCGAAAAATATAGATATACAGTTCTTGATTCTGCTACATTTGCTCTTTTCATTGTTCTGAACCTGGTTAGTGCAGACTGTAGAGTATGTTCTTCATTTTCTCGAGGAAAAGGAGGCTCAAAGTTGTAACAAGAACATTTTACTTGCTTATAAATATTACTTGTGTTCTTGAAATTCTTTATCTTGGTTCTTAGTTTTATACCACAAAGCGCGATCTATATAGTTGCAACAAAAAGTTGGTAATTATTTAGTATAGAAAAGAAATACGCCCTCTTCTTACAGATGATTGATGTTAGAACTGTGCAAACTCCAAAGAGACTCCAACTGTGTGTGTGTGTGTTTTAATTTGACTATCACTACTAAGTCAACCTCAACCAATCCTCTCTTTCTTATTTTCCCTTAATATTTAATGCTGCCTTTTGGCTTGGTACGAGGTTTCCAGTCAGATGCTATATTATTGATAGGTGTGTGACAAACTTAAGTCAATAAATGGTGTGTAGAAATATTATAACTTTAAATTAAACTATTTAAATTTTTATATTAGTGAGTAAAGTTTTTTATAACGACATCCAAGGTAATATATTACAAGCACGTGGATAACATCTTATTAGATTGAAATATTCTTTATCAATATAAATAACAATCTTACTAAAGACTTTATGTATTCTGAGAATACTACACTATAGTCATTAAAAAAATTTACATGTTACAACTCATGCTATCAATCATGTCAGCAAAATATTTTTGATTGATATATTTTCGGTCTACTGCAGGTGTTCAATCAAAACAAAACCTATGTGAAATATCTAAATGAGAAATCGTGATAACTTTAAGTATCTCTATAAGTATTCAATCAAAAACAAATGGTGGCACTAACATTTTGCATTTATGGCTCCTACATTGGTACCCATGGAAAAAGGAAGTAGTCTTTTTCCATGGGTATTCTTTTGCTCTTATACTGACACACTTTATCCCTATAGTAAGCAGTCTTCTTGCTAATTCCCCTTCGCATCCAGTAGATCTCATGTGTTGCTTGACTAATATTGTGAGATCCTTAACATTGGTCGAGATATGCATTTATTCATGTACCAAGTCGGTTGTCGTTCTCTCGTTCCTCAACTTCGTGTGTGAGGAGTTGGAATAGTATGACCTCATAGGCAAAGACATCACGTCCGGTAGGGGTACTCATAAAAATTTGAAAATCGAACCAAATCGAGCGAATCAAACCGACCAAAAAAATCAATACTTTTTAGGTTTGATTTGGTTTTGGTTTTGAATTTTAAAAATCGATCAAATTTGGTTTGGTTTTAATCAAAAAATAACCGAAAAAACCGAACTAAACCGACTATAAAAGCAACTATTTAAATTTATTATTACACCTATATATATATATATAAAGTTTCTAAAATTTTATGGTACATATTAGTCGTTTATATTTTTAGTCTAGTTCTTTGTATTATAATAATCTGATTCTTTGCCTTTACATTCTAGTTTGATCGGGAATTTTCATTTGCTAAGTACAAGAATTTAAATGTTAAAAAAATTGAGTTTTAATTGAGTACTTAAATTATTCATCACTATTTGATTCAATTATGATCAATATATCTTGCTAAATAATAGATTTCTCAAATAGCAATTGGTTTAATAGTGTTACGTTGAAAATATAGTCGTCGGAATATGCGTTTAGTAGAGTATGTCTCATATTTAAGAAAAAAATCGATAAATAATCGAATTGATAAAAACCCGACTTAATTGATTTGATTTGGTTTAAATCTTTAAAAAACCGACTTACTTGATTTGATTTCTTCTTAAAGAAAAACCAATCCAACTCGAAACATAAACACCCTAATGTGAGCTTGCATCTAGAGAAAGTGAAAGGACATGATAATTTGGTATTTCTGTGACACAACCATGAACCAACACATTGCGAAAAAAATAAGCATTAATTGAATTTTAGGGGTTTAAAATAAAATTTGGAGGTAGGGGTTGGAGGGCCAAATATATCCATTGAGTAAATACTAGTTTCTCTCAAAAAATTTTTTTTTTTTAATCCAAACGATAGCCAGCTGGAATCGGTGCGATTCTGTACCGGCTCCTAAGCGGGCCGATTCCAGTGAGCCACCTAGTCATTCCTCCCCTTTTCTCCTTCTGCTTTTCCTTCCCTTTGTCACATCCCCCTCCCCGTTTCGTGGGACTGGGACAATCGGATTCTGGGCCGGACGAAGACGATAATGGGCCGAAACGCCCCAGTCGACAACCTTAAATGTGGCTTGGAAAAAATTTAGACTTTGAGGTGACAAACTTTAAGACAATCAAGGGAAAGAATTGTGTAGTATGTATCATGATTCAATCACTTTCTTATGATGGCTTTTTAATTTGTTAGTCTGTTTAATAACCTAACACCTCAATTTGATAATAGCGTCCCATTTTATGTCTGGAACATTTTTTGTTCGGACAAGTTTTGAAACGAGTTGAAATTTTTTTTGGGCATGGAGCCTTCTTGAGGCACTTGAATATCAAGGTGAAAGCATAGAACTTAAATTATCCACGTTACCAATAAGATAGAAGACAATTTCAATTTCTGTTTCAAACCAATTTTCCTATGACATTCTTATTGTCAAATCCAATATACTGAGAATAAACAACAAGCTCGCTGCACTCCGGGCAAGCATTATCGGAGAAGAAATGGATGATGGTTAGCTAACAAGTGTTTAAATCTTTTTTGGGTATGCCTCTCTCTCTCTCTCTCGCTCTCTTTACTCTCATATATAATAACAGCCTGGGGAAATGGCCAAATTGGTAGGTTCATATTACTATATATTGGAGGCATGAAAAAAAAAAGTTATTAAGAACGCCATATTACTATAAGGAAGCTTGAGCGATTTCTAATGCCTCTTCCACTGAGGATGCATTTTGAAGTTTGCTTTTGTCAACAGAAGGCTGACTCCGTGCAAGTTTTGGAAGAAGTTGGAATTCCTGAAATGATCGTTGAGAACTCTTCAGTTTCACATCATATATTTTCCAGTCAACAGTAGAAACATGCAATCCAGTTATAAATTTCAGATACCATAAGACTAAGGCAATCAAGTTTCACTGAATGATGAGACATTAATAGGAGAGAAATTAAGCAAAATCTTGCCTTTCTAGGTAAGGGACAAACTTATATTCATTTCTCTTTCAGAAAGGTCATCTAATAAGATCGGAATAACAATACAGACAGTATAAATGAGAAGAATATCAATACCATATTGTTCATTGTGCAATAGTTCAGAAGACCAATGAACTTCTAGGAAAAATAAAGTTGCTCGATGCACTTTTCATGTTTGTAATGCTGTTTCAGGAAGGAAGCAGGGGGGGCAGTGGTTTGTGGTGGAGATGCAAGCGCTTCAACCAATTATGTAACGTTCATGTGACGAAGCCTTTATGTTATTATAGTATGATTTTATCTATTGCTGGAGCTTAACATTTAATTCAAAGCCGATAACATGATAGAACAAGCCAAGTCTTTTGATCTTTTGACATCTAAGGAGTCCCCCGAAACATTATTTGTCTGTGCAGTAACAGAATCCAATCTTTTAGAACTCCTGCCAGTTGAAACTAACTATCAACTCTACCATTTAACTTCCCTAATTTGCTGAGCTTCCTTCAACTAGTGAGCACATGTGTGACTCCTTCCCCGGATGAAGTATTTTTATCGTGGTACGAGTATATTTGAACCCAAATTCCATACTCAAGAAAAGATAAGTGACTGGTACAGTTATATGGTTTAAGTAGCATATAAGTGATCTTAAGAATGATTGTAACGTCATTAAGGAAAATAATTGTTCACAGAATCCTAACGCATGCTAAGCAAAAGCAGAGGAAAACTCTTGTACATTGAAGTGATGGCTATGTTAGGAAACCATAGCAATCTTTACAACACAGAGCAATGTGATTAGCAGTGATATAACAATACATCATGCGTACGACACACATACACAAGCACAATTGTGACTGAATTAGCTTAAATTTCAGTTTGCAATAGAATATTTTCATATCTCTCATACTTCATAAATTATCCACATTGATTTTAGAGGTACTCATTTTACCGTCCAATCAAAAGGTGAAAACCAGACGACTTTCTAAACCCAGAAAATTTTGGTATGGCACAAATGATCACTTTCTTGGTGACAATATTAAACACAGACGCTTCCTCGACAAGTCACCTTTCTTTTTCTTTTCTTTCCCTGTTAGGTTTTTAGAGTAACAGTTTTAAAGGTCAAGAGTGAGGCGAAAGGAAAATATTTGATGGCTCTATCTAGACATTTATGCAGCTTGCATATATACATATATAGACCATTATAGATAACTGCTAAATTTGACATGAGAACATCCTTCAAAGAGTGCATACCTCAGGGCTCCCACTTTCGAGAAGAACTCCCTTCAGCTTACCTGCAAGAAGATGTATGTTTATGTCACTCTTCTTTTGCCTTGTATTTATTAGAATCACCTTTTTAAGTACAACTTAAAAAGATAGGAAAGGGAAAGAAAAATAAACCTACACAACCAAACGCACTCAAAAAGAAGGAATAGAGTACATACCAGAGTCGATCCAAAAAGTTGCAACCTTTGGATCAAAATTCCCAACTTCAACAGTCTCCCCAACTGTTCACAGGATGGTATAATTAATACCAGCTATGGAATTATTTTCATGTGAAGTATAACAGTCTTTGAAAATGATCAACAAAAGCAGCAAAAATATGTTTACCGCTATCCCCATAGAATTGCCACCATACTTTCCTAGGGCTTCCTTCATATTCAAAAACCCTCGAGTAGAAGTATGGTAAATAATCATACCTGCATTCAGCAAACAATACAATATTTAGGAAGATTCAATTGAAAAGAAGCTTATCCTTGATTATGAACTGAACTTGGATTAGCTTACGTGTGCGTATGTGCAGTTAGCAATGATTTAATACAATGCTGTGCAGATTTACGAGCATGGTCAACGTGCTCCACCCGTGCAATTCGGTTGTATATCTGCATGTGCATGGTTAGCATCGCTCAACTCATTACACAAATATTAAAAATGTATAGAATTAGTCAGAAGATCTAACCTTCAATGGAAATGCTGCAACATCTCCAATGGCAAAGATTCCAGGTATGCTTGTACGGAACTGGCCGTCCACCTGAATTTTAAAAATTGAAGTGCAATCATTACTAGGAACAATCAAGCTCTTGCTTTCTTAAGGTATGTTAATAGAAAGAGCACCTTCATTCTAGTCAGATTTCTCAGTTTTGCCCAGAAACAACATTAAAAGGACTGAAGTTACCGAAGAGTTAATATCATCTAGACACAATTAAAATATCCTCTTTTCCTGGAACCAATTTCTTCATTGGTATTACTACATACAGCCGTTGTCAAAAAACAAAAAGAGCTCTGATGATCAGGAGTAATAAACCATATGCAATCCTCTCACCTTCACTTGAGGGAAACTGAAATGACTTCTTCGGAAAAGGGAAGTTTCTTTTGCCTCTTTTCCTTTCTTTTTTTCTTTTTTGGCTAATCAGAGGAAACAGACAAATTCAAAAGATTTGCATGTGTGCATTTGCAACAAAACAATAGCTCAAGTATGAGTTGGAGCAATTTGCTCTGAAGATGAATAGTTTTGACTCGTGGACAGGAACAAAATTTACTGCCTACCTTCTGATGTACTAGAATATGCCTACTTTCAGATGTAGTTAAGACTTCAAGACAGTACAACTAATGTACTTCATAGAACCTTACAGATGAAGAAAAACATGTAAGGACATAAATTTGAATCTTAACAAAATAAACCAGCTAGAGTGAGATCCTGTCCAGAACTGATAAGTAACCCGACAATAATCTTTAAGGTAAGTATTATTTTGATTTGTTGATTCACCTTTCCAACTTATAGCATATCATGTTTTGGTGGAAGATCATAACCCATTTCCAGTTTAGGAGAGTAGTAATCTATATTTGGGAGGTCCCCAATTTGAGAAATCCTAACAAAGAGATAAATAGAGTGCTCACCTCAATTCCACCAACAGTGTTGTTTAAGCCAACCGTGTCAAATGGACTGACAGCAGGTTTTGCTCCAATACCAATAACGACCTGCAAATTCATAAAGGATATGCAAATGACTTGAGCTCTTCAACTTCTTTAGCTGCACAATCATACGAGGTACTCCAATTCTACTCCAATTCTCCGTTAAATAAAAACTTTGAAGAACATTAGTAATCGTTGTTGTACCGTGTCTGTCTCTATACTTGATCCATCTTCAAGCTTAACTGCAGCTACCCGGCCATCTGGACCAGATTCTAGATGTTTTATCTTAGCACCCTGGGCAAAGATAAAATTCAATTAGAAGCTTATAAAATGGGTTGAGAAAGGAGGTAGACTGAAAATAGAACTAGAGAAGAGAAAGGAGGAGAACCTTGACGAATTTGACACCGTTGTCTTGGTAGAGTTGCTCATACTTTTGGGCAAGAGAAGGAGTGAACAATCTTGGCAAAAGATGCTCTTCTGGGAAAATTATCTATGTTCCCAACAAAGTTAGTAAAAGCAGGTGTATACTGGTACCATATTCAAATGCAGGCAAGTTTTAAACTTTAAAGGAATAAGAAAATAAAATGCTTCATTTTAAGATAATAAACTGGGATATTATGCTTCAGATAACTCTTTGAACAGAGGACTCATTAGTACGAGAAAGGAACATGGACTTCTTTTGACTAATAGAAGAAAAACATAACTTTCGGAACTTCACATGTTATTATTCCTTATGTTGTCATCAACAGGTTTTGCTTCTATAGTTCTATGGTAATTTTTCTACCAAATGTGCAACTTAGTTTTACGAATGGAGCAGGTAAGTATGGTTCGTGGATTAACGTTTCTTATTTTCTTGTTCTCACAAACAGCATTTCTTACTTACAAAAGTGAAAAGAAGCATTTAAGAGAACTCACAGTTGTATCAAGTTTCCAGGCCACAGCAGCTGCAGCAACTTCCATTCCTATATAGCCACCACCAACAACTACAAGCTTTTTTGCTTTCCCCTAAAATAAAATAACATAGATTAGGAATAATATCAGTCATATAACTCCAGAAAACCATCCATATTCAAAAGTTATGGGATGTATCTTTAAATTTTAAAAGACCAATTATAAGCATAAAATCAGGGTGATCTTACCAGTGAGGATATTAATGAATCAGCATCGGCCACATCCCGAATATAGTGTACCCCAGGCAAACTTCCACCAATCTTCTCAGGAAATCTGAAGTCAATTAATCACTAAATTATTCTGTATTTGGTAGTGTAATCAGGTTTGAAGGGCATAATAATACAGTAAATAGAGAATATGATGTTTATTCAATGGGAAAAAAATCTTTTCCTGGTCCATTTTCTGATTGGACCAAGGCGCAACTGGATGAGTGTAAATTCTGATCTCTCCTCTATCCAGAATTCCTATTGCAAAATAAATAACAGTTTCAGATCAGCAGCGCTCTAGTACAGCAAGCACGGTTACCTGGATGCTGTACATCCGGTTGCAATAATAAGGGTGCCATACTTGAGCAGCTTTCCTGAATTGGTGGTCAGAATTTGCTTTTCTACATCAATTCCTGTTACAGGATCTTCATATAACATCTGCAAAAAGGTAAATGTTTATCTTCAATTAGACTTACCTGACATTTAGAATGCTGGAGCTGAATAATGGAATAAAATAAGAATAAAATGAGATCGTGTTTCCTCTCAAATTGTCCTAGAATTCCTAACTAGTACATATATTATCAAATCTTCAATAGATTTACCTTGCTTTCGTTTGAGTAAACCAAAAAAAGTCACAATTACATCATACTTGTACAAGTGGCGACACAATATACAAAAATGCGGTACCTCTATCCCTTGTTCCTTGTACCAATCAGGAGTTTGCCTCTCACCACCAGAGCCAACGCAAGTATGAAAGCCCTAAAATAATAGAGTTACATGGTATTTCTCATCAAATGCTGAAGTTCGGTATTGATAATAACAGAGAAGCTACAAATGTTTCCAAACCATGCTACATAAAACTAACTAAAGCTCACCGGTAAACGCGCTGGCTTTTTGTCAGTTGGAAACAAATATGCTTTAGTTAATGCTGGACGTTCATATGGTGCATACGGCTGCATTACGAAAAGGAAATTATTTCAAAACAAACCAACACGAGCAAAGTAACAAACCTTAAATCTAACATTGCGAGCATCCAACCAGTTAGATTCCTTTATACATCTTCAACTACAATAATTGCTTAAAAGACACAACTATTTAAATGTGATTCATTTGAATAATCATCACAAAGTATTAAAAACCTAAGTTGCTTGGACACGGGTGCGGGTATCCGACACGGGAGTGAATCTAGAGGTCGGATCCTTCGAGATGTAAATTCTAAGATTTAAAGAGAGGGATCCTAGTACAGATACGGGTACGAGGATTCAGCTAAAAATAATTCAAAAAAATAAAAATATAAAAATATCTCTAAATTATGAGAAATTTAGTAGAATACTTACTTATAGCTTATAAAGTGTGGATTTCTTTTTTATTCTCAAGTTGTAGATAAATAAAAGATTGATTTCCTAGATAAGATATGCTATTTTCTTCAAATTTACCCTAGTTTTAGTTCTGATTTCGGAAATCAAATTTGTATCTCGTCTCGAATTTTTCTGTCTGTTGTGGTCAAAGTACCCAAAATTGTTTGACCAAATCCCGTATGGATCTCATGCCCACACCCATACTAGTGTCGTGTCGACACGGGTGCAGCACCTAAACTGCCTTGTCAGAGCAACTTAGTCAAAAACAACTATTATGCCTCAGTCTCAAACTAGTTCAAGGTCGGCTACATAAATCCATTATATCCAATCCCCTCCATTTGGATCCTTTTCATTACTCAAAATTTGTATTTTAATAACCAAAAAATAATAATTAGGGGTTCTCTAACACTATGGTTTCTCTAAATCTCTATACCAACATACAAAATACCAATGCACTAAAAACTTAAATACAATTCCTTTGTTTTTTATTGGTAACGTTGTTTCGACCTAGAAACTTAAGAATAATAGGCCTACCACTCTACCCCTCCACTACAAACTTTGTTCCATACCAAGGTTTCAAACTCCCTGTATGTGCATCGTACTACTTTGACATTGGACCAAAGCCCTAGAGTCACAAATTTTAAATACCATTTGGCCACAAAAGCTTGAAACTTTAATAAATAATTACTCGGAGAAGCTAATGGAGTAACATGGTCCATGAGGATTCATTAGCCTAACTGCAACCTATATGAAATTGAGGCGTAGATGTTGTTGTTGTTGTTGTTGTTGTTATCTCTACACTAACATACAAATTTCATCAACAAAATATAATTGTAGTAAAAACTTAAGTATAATACTCCTACTCTGGTGTAGTATATAATTACTCGGAGATGGAAATAACTTAACCAAAATTACCTCTTTGGTCACAATGCAGAGCTTTCCATTAGCTTGTCCATGTTCAACAAAAGTTTTAGCTGCATATCCAGCTGAGTTTCCCCCTCCAACTACTACATACCTACAATCATCCACATTTTAAATTCACCAAATTATTCACACATTTAAAAATATGAAAAATCCAACACTAGAGCATCAATTATCTGCTCAAAAGTGAACTCGAAAAGTGATACTCACTCTCGATTCTCGTTAGCAAATGAAGAAGAAGCCCCAACGTAACTTCTCCGGAAACTTCTAGAAGAAATGCGAGGAATTCGATTTAACGAAGCTGATTGAGGACACCAGAGTGAAAGACCTTGCTTAAACGGCATCGTATTTGGCATGGTCGCCATTAATCTTCGAACTGCAACTTATAATAATAAATGAAAATAAAAGAGCTCAAATTTTAGGATTCAGAAAGAGATATTTGAAGTGATGAGCAGATGAAGAAAGAGAGGAAGGTTAAAGACCTGAAGACATAGGGACAAAAAGTGATCTGAAATTAATAATTAAATATTGACATATACTGATTGTCAATTGGCTCTAGGACTCTGATTCTGGCTCTAGAGATGGCCCAAACGTCGCGACAATAGAGAAAAGTCGTGATTGACTCGTAAGTAGCACAGAAGAGACGCTTATCTTTCTGAAATTGCGTCAGTATTGAAGATGAAAACGCAGATGCCAGAAATGGGTGCGACCTAATCTTTTGTATGAAGACAAATTTATGTATACATTCCTATTTCTATTTTGAGAATATGGGGTTTTTCATTCATATTCTATTTTACAAATTCACAATCTCAGTCAAAAATGCCTATATTATATCTTACATGCCTATTACAACTAATTCAATAAATAAATAACCTACTGTCACAAGTTAAATCACACTAATAACATAAAAGTTTGTAAGAAATGTATATGTTTAACGGCTTCTAAAAATAATAATTGATAAATATATATTTTTATATATTTATATATATTTTTGACTAGCAAATATAATTAATAAGTCTACGTCACTTATGTTGGGTGTCTCGATCAGCGTGTTTAATTGGCATTGTAAAATAGAGCTCTTCTTTAACACTACTCATGACATATATAAAGAAAATGTAAGCTATCATTGAAAAGTATACTTAAGAGTATCAATTATACTGGGCATAACTTAATTGGTATATTATGATGCTATTACAAAGTAAACTCGTAAAAAAAGAAAAAATTGAATTATTTGGTTATTCGCAATAAGGAAGTAAAATAAAAAAGTTGATGTAGATGAAAGACTCATCGGCCTTTTATGATTTAGGAGGTCATGCAAAAGTACTTTTTTTCAAAAGTTTGGTCAAATATCTTAATTTTGATTGAATTTTTTTTTTTTTTAAAAGTAAAAAAGATTTTTAACTTTAAAAAAACTTGACCAAACATATTATAAGTATCTAAATAGGGAGATATAATGAATAACATAATATTAAGAAGCAAAAGATAACAATATTAGTTTTACTTTCCAATCTGCAAAACTTGGGAGCTGATTAAACAATGAATATCAGCCAAGCCAACTTCTCACGAAACATTAGCTTTAGAACTTTAATAGGATCGACTGTTTTGCCCCTTTGAATTATGAACTGGCAGCGCATATAGTTTATTATTAGAAATTAAATGGACCGCTTAGTTTGTTGAATCAGGAACTAGCAGAAATATAATTTATTAAGCCTACCAAGAAAACTTTCTGCTGGTTCATGAATTCTTAATTAGTTTTTCTTAAGCAATAAGAAGATGGATTATTTTAAGAGTGTCGTTACCCTTATACATAGCTTGTGTTTGCTAATCCACGTTTAATGTGTGACTTTATTCGCACACCCAACAAATTCTTTTCATTTTCTTCCCTTCCGACTGATTTAGTTTTTTTGGTAGTTTGATGAATTATAAGATTTAAGTCATATACGTTGATAAAGTAAATTTTTTAGACAATTGTATAGTTTAACCTATTACAGTTAATCTAAAGCTAAACCTCTTTTGCTCTTTTTACACTTTATTTACTGGTTGCTCCTTCTCATTAGGCGAAAAACTCTGTGGCTTTTCTGGCTTTTTTTAGGGGTCGTTTGAGAGGTTGTACTAAATAAAATAATCTCTGTATAAAAATTTAATTCGTCCAATACAATATTTGGTTGCTCATTCAATTTATGCATAAGTAATACATGAATTACTTATACCTCATAGGAGGGCTTAGCTAATACCAAGGAAAACCAAAGGATTACTAATCCCTGCATTAACTATACCTGGATAATACCCTAAAATTACTAAACTGCCCCTCAAACACTTTTCCTAAATTTCTTTATATACAGAAAGAAGAATATTCAAGGGTATAATTGTAAAGAAGATTACAGTTTTAAATCAAACACAAGCTAATTTTTAATACAATGAACCAAATACTTGATAAAAAATAATCTTATCACTACAATCTCTACATTACTAATCCCTGCATTACTTGTATTCGTACCAAACGACCCCTAATATTCTTGTTTGATTGATTTTTCTTGGTAACTTGAAAAAAGTCCAAATCAACAAATCGTTTACAAATTATTCTAGCTACTTTGATTGTGAACTCTTACCCGCAAAAGAAAAGGACTACGAAAAACATGCCTTTTCAACATTTTCCTACGACTAGGATTCATTATTTTTTATCCATTTTCGATTAAACATCCCTTTTTTTTTAGCTTTTTCGTCTTTTCTTTGTTTAGCTCATTTTGTGTAGAATTAATTATCACAAGATGCATTGCACTGCTATTTTGAATATGTGCAGGCTAGTTTAAGTTGACAAATAAGGTTTAGTGGTCGGTTGTAACTTGTAATTGCTGTAGTTAAAAACACTGTATAATATGTCATCTTTTACCTCTCGCTCTCAAATTTCTAAAATTGGTTATTGTCAGGAATTGTTATTATTAATGATATAGTCGGTGAGCAAGGTTTTTATTCTTCTGAGAATCAACAATCCTTCTTTGTGTCATTTATGTCTTGAATTTTTTCTTCATATTTTTACTTTTTTTTTTCTATTTTATTTGTTTTTTGTGTTATTGTGTACTAGTTAACTCATAATTTTTCGCGACAAATAGAGCGCAATGATCACATTAGCGCTAAACAATCAATCGACTATTCATTTCTTTTTACAGAACGAAACAAATAAAAACTTGAATTATAGTATAAGAATTATCACAAAAATTTGTCAGCCTTTTGCAAAGAGAGGTTTTTCCTCTGTAAACAGCATAGAACAAAACCAAAAACAATAACAAAATAAACTAATCCCAAACCCCAGTTGGAAATTGTAAAAATTGAATCTTTTTTTAAAGTCAATATGGAACTGGTGTTGACATTCTACCAATTTGATCAAGAACATCAAGGACTTCAGCTCTGCTCCTTACAATCCTGTGAAACACTTCCCTAATCTGTTGCTGCAACGGCGCTAACCCTTCCTCCATTTTCCGGCATATCTCCGCCATCTCCGCCACCTGCGCCTCCACCTCTTCCAGTTTCTCCTCCTCTGCTGGAAACTGAAAATTTTCGGCGAAATCCACCAAATTCTGTGCCACTTTCTCCATTTTCTGCATTTCATCCAATAACCCAGTCGTTCCCTTTTTCTCCTTTTTCTTCCATTCCTCTGCGATTTTATCATGCAGTGCAATTAAAGCCTGTCCCCAATTCAAATTCCGCGGCAATGGAAGATGTGTTAACAGACCTGTCCGTTCCTGACACGGAATCGCCGCCACTAGGGCCCACATCACGAACACGAAAATCGTGCCCATAGCATAAATCGGGACCGCCAACCCCGTCGGCTCAGCGCCACGTGGCGCAACGAGATTGGAGGCCATAGCCTGAATCTGTTTCGAAGCGGACCACGATTTTGCCACGGACCATGACATAGAACGAAACGTTCCATTAGTTCTGTCTTTATTATTATTCCCAGCACCACCACCACCACTACGCCTGCCAAATGACCACGTGCGTTCAGCAGCTTTTGCGTGATAATTATTCTCCTTATCATCTAACATCATCGACGTAAGCAATGTGTTCAACGCCTTTTTGGCTCGTCTTACTTGCCCGTCTCCCATTGGCTTTTGCTCAAACGCTGTAACAGCGATTTGAGCTAACTTTTGCCAGTGACGCACCAGTTCTAACCCGTGCGTCACAGCGTTACAAATATCAAGAGACTTAATCGAACGTTCTAAAATGTCCGGAACAAGACGATCCAATGGAGGTTTCGAAAATTGAACAGGGTCACGTCCAATTAGGACAAGGGCTTTAAATTCAGCCTCACAACATAGGAAAACATCGAGCAATTTACGAAACCATGAAATTGAGAGGAGAGGTGATTGATCTTTTGCTGGAGAATCTGTAGTAGATGAAGGATCATTTGATAAAAGATCGGAAAATCGATCAGCTACGTGTTTTTGGAAAAGTTCAAGGTCTTCTAGGTCTTGTTCATGGTTATTTTCCATACTAGAAACTTGATTCCGGCGAATGCTTATCCGATTAAGGAATGATCCTTGATTATCCGTCACCGGCATGGCTATTTCCGGCGAAGAATTTTTTGCAGCTGTATGTTTGTTTTTGGGGAGAATTGAAGGAGAGAGTGATGATAAGGAAATTTTGAAGAAATGGTCAAGCAAATGGAAGTTAATAT
Source organism: Nicotiana obtusifolia (assembly GCA_002018475.1). Classification (NCBI taxonomy): domain Eukaryota; kingdom Viridiplantae; phylum Streptophyta; class Magnoliopsida; order Solanales; family Solanaceae; genus Nicotiana; species Nicotiana obtusifolia. Next base: position 4,972 of record MCJB01052579.1, on the reverse strand, counting down.
AAGGGAGTTGGAAAATTGGATGGTTGTGGCCATTTCTATTTGTCGGATATGAAGAGTTAAGACCGTTTCTTGCTGACTTGGTAGTTTATTCTATCCACTGAAATGTTCGATTAGCTCCATTAGATTTTCGGGTTTTGCACTTTAACCCTCGATTTTTTTGGTCACTTCTATCCTCCAATATTGCTCAATATTACCTTTCGTGATAGTTTAGATTCACTTATATCCTTGTTATTAGCAAATTGTCTCGTATCGTTCCTTTGCTGTTAACAAAATTCAACGTGAAATAGGTGGCTCACAATAAGATTACTACTTTTATGTTTAAAGTATATATATCAAAGTTGCAATGAGATGACATGAGTATTAGTTGTCCTTTTGTTTCATAATCCCTAGTCCTATATAAACAATAGACAAAGTGAAACTGTTAAATAAGATGACAGCTCTAGAAACAATGATCTGAATAAACAAAAACCAAGTACGTCTAGAAATTCTTAAATTATGATGGCAAATTCGATAAGCAAAGGACGATAACAAAACTCAATCTGTCTTTGCCCTTGCTAGTTTTTATGGACTTCGAATATATAATTATATATTATAATATATATAGAGAAATATGAAGTGGAATCTGACTGCTGACATCTCAGCATGAAGAAAACCGACTTTTTGGAAGATAAATTATTTATTTTCCTATAAAATCTTTTCTTCTTGAATTAAGTTAACCTAAAAAAACAGAAGTTGAATATATATATATATATATATATATATATATATATATATAAGGTATTCACTTTGATTTTTTGTAAGATCATTCTTTGCAAATTAAAATTAAACTTAGGCGACAGAGTTGAAATTGAACTTTTACAAATTAGAAAAATTCATTTATATCACAAAATAAATTATGAGATGTGCTTTTATGGATTATTTTTCTACAGTAATTTGAAATGTATCTACCAAAAAAATCATGATATTTCATGTGCAGACCGCAGACTAACAATTAGTTGGTGTGAGTACGTGTATGTGATATACATATAATAGATGACGTACTTAAATATTATGTTTATTTAAAACAGATAACTATGTAGCTCCAATTTTTAATCCTAGTGAACTTCGATTCTATCAAATTCACATGATAATATACTAATATTAAAATGGCTTGATGAACTAACCACGGGCACTTAAGTAAGCGACAAGTTGTTTGATCCGTCGCCTCACATGCTACTCGTTGTAGTCAAATTGGTCGCGCAAAGTAAGTTTTATGTATGTGAAATTAGTCTTTTCTTTTCTCTGTTTTTTAACAGTTTAGAATTGGAAATTTGTTAGCTTTGTGGATTTGGAATTTAAAACCACTTTGTTGTTAGGGTATTAATGAGCATTGTCTAATTTTTTGTTGTCTTTGATCTGACTTATCGAGTTAATAGTCTAAATGGTAGTATTATCCCTTGTTTTAACAGAAAAATGATGAAAATTGAAACATCTATCTAGTTTTTCTTTCCTCACTACCACCTTAGCGACTATTGTTCTAGTGCTACAGTTTATACGTATTGTCGTGTTTAGGGTTGGTTAATTTAGGTGTGTACTGCTTGGATCGAAATAATAAGGTGTTAGGAAAATTAATAAATCAAACTTTGAACAATGAAAAATCACATAACAAAAGAGAAATATATCAAAAGAGACACAAATATTAATGTGGTTCGGTCAATTGACCTACATCCACAGGCGGAGATGAGCAATCCACTATATAAAAAAGTATAAAATATCGAGAGAACAATCTCAGGAAGAGGCAAACACAAGTGACACACTAACACTTGTTCCGAAAAGTTCTTCCCCGGAATAGGACTCTGAAGCTCCATATGGCTATATTGTGGATGCTACTTAATGAGAAGGAAAGATCCTTAATTATAGAAATCCAAACATTTTCATCCAAGTAAAAGGACTAGCCAAATATGGAATAATTATATTTTTCTTTTCGTAAAAGAAAAACACATTTATGGTAAACATGTTAACCTTTCCTTCAAAAGATAGGAAAATCAAATATGATAAAAAAATCATGACAAACACCTAATAATTCTCCCTCGTGGCCTGAATTTTTTGACTAAATAAATTTGATTCACCTTCTTCACATAGCCTTCAACATGTCGTATCTCCAAATCTCCACCACAAAGTTTGTCTCAATGTGAGTAGCACTCCGGTCAAATTTCAGTAACAAGAATCACGATTACTGTCAAATATGTAGCGGCTAGAACTAAACCCGCCGAGATGAACCTGGTTTGAACCTTCGCTCTGATACAAACTACTAACAAGGTCATGGTGGAGTCAAGAGTGTTAAGTATTTCTTTACCTGTAATTGTATGTGTTTGGTTTGAGGCCTGAGTCACTCAGGCTGAGTGTGAAATCGTCTTTGTTAGATGTGTTTTACCCTCCAATATATGAGATTTTTTAATGCATATTCAAATTTTGTTGAGCCTCAATACGGATACCAAACGCCGAATAAAAAATAAAAAAGTAGATTTGTTGTGTGCATTTGCGATGTGACACAGTGACCGTGAGAAAATTAAAGAACAAATGACCGAGGTGTGGTGATAGGGTCAATTGGTATTTTGGCTCTTACAAACTTGTTTTTAGTTTTACGATCCTATCTCTTTTTTTACAAATTTGGTATTCCTCAAATGAGGTAGTATTTGTTGGGTATCAATAAAGGTGAATGGGAAATGACAGGATAAAAATAAAGGGAATATAAAAGGTCCCTTTTTGCTTTGATTAAAGCGTTTGTCCCACATCGGGAAAAGAAAGAAAAATAGAGGTGTATATATTACATTACACCTTCTCTAGTTGCTAAAAGGGTTGAAGGGGCAAGGACCCCTCGCGCCGTCGTCGTCGTCGCTCGCTCGGCTCGGCTTCGGCTACGGCTACGGCTTCGGCATTCGGATTCGGATTCGGATTCGGATTCGGATTCGAAGATCGATTGATTGATTATCTTTTTGGACAAAATTTTCCTTAATTATTTATATAATTAATTAATTAATTAATTAATTAATTATTT
>MCJB01052578.1:3579-26520 GCA_002018475.1 Nicotiana obtusifolia | reverse complement strand
ATAAAGAGCGTTCATTATATCGTCATCTAATCGAGTACCGGGTGCAACATCATGATATAATGGAGTATCGGAAAATTGAAAACAAGGGTGATCACTATCTAAAATAATAGGTCCAGAAGGACGGGTAAGAGGGGGAGGAGGAGTAGCTTGGCTACTAGATTGGCCAATTTTAGATTTTCCCTTGCCCTTACCACCAAATATTTTTTTCAAAGAAAAATCCATATTAATTATAATTAAACTAATTAAAACAAACACAACAATATATTAAAAATTAAATAGTTGGAACGAGGTTACCGATTTGACGAACAACTTCTTGAAAATTGATAATTGTTGAAGACTTGAAGACTTTAATACTTCAATTCGCCAACTTCACAATTTTCCACGAAATTGCAATAATAATATGAGCACTTATGAAAATAATTAGAGAGATATTGAGGGAGATTGAGAGAGATTGAGAGATTTTGTGAGTAATAAATGAAAGAATGGGGGAGTATTTATAGGTGGGAATAGGTAAAAAGTGTATTTATAAAAAATTTAGGGTTAAATTAAAGTTTGGGGGCCAAAATGACTATTTTTGGAACCCCAAACGGTCAAATTGAGGCTCCAACGGCTAGATTTTAAATCTGACCGTTGGGCCATTTTTTTAAAAAACAAATTTTTTTTTTTTAAAATTATAGCCGTTGGGACCGGACCAGGCCCGCTGGGACCGGACCAGGCCCGCCAGCCGGTCCCGGGCCTGGCGGTCCCGGGCCTACCGGGCTTTTTTTTTGAACCGGCCCGTCGCGGGCTTTGCACCATTTGAGGCCCAAGCACGGTAGGGACCGGACCACAGGCCCGTTAGGCCCACCAGGACCGCGGGCCTGGGCCGGTCCTGGGCTAGGCCCACCGTGGGCCACAGCATTAACCTAGTTAATATCTAGTATAACCTCGAAAAAGTAGTGACGAGGGGTCGACATCGACACTTACTATGGGCTAACAATAGAATACATGAATTCTAAATAAGCATGGGTTATGTAAATAGTAATAATAACTCAATAACAAGCAGTGAATAAATAATTCTTTCACTAATAGTAAATCCCAAGTCAATTTCTGTCATTAAATAATTATATCCTCTTAAGCCATAAAATAATATCAAGTATAATTAGGCTCCGAGTATTATCACACACGATTTATGCCGAGGTCGTACGACCCGATCTAGAATAATATGTACATTGCCGAGGGTCGAGCTGCACGAACCATAGATGCATCTATTCTACTGCCGAGGCGTTTTGCCCTCTCCACAACAAGAAAGGATATTTTATGAACATCCGATTTAAAAGGTATTACAAGGCTAATACACAAGAAGCACAATTTTTATTAACGGTCAAGTAATCCGCCAAAACTCAAGTAAGTGAAATTTGGTCTTTTACAATATCTCTATCAAGTTCCAATATAATTTAGGCACTTTAATTAACAAGTAGGGTGCAAATATTACAAGTATTTCCTGATTTGGGTCCTAAACTATCTGGACATAAGCATAATTAGTAGCTATGCACGGGCTCTCATCACCTCGTGCGTACGTAGCCCCCACAATTAGAAGCAAATAGTAATTTCAATCACCTATGGGGAAAATTCCCTCTTACAAGGTTAGGTAAGAGACTTACCTCGTCTTAAAGCTCAATTTCCGTCCCACAATTTGTTCTAAGCCTCAACTCGGTGTCGAACAATCTGAAACTAGTCAAATATATAAATAAATCAATATATGTTCAAAAGTTCATAATTTAACTATTAGGTAATTATTCAACCCAAATTGGAAGATTCCTAAAATTCACCCCCGGGCCCACGTGTCCGGATTCCGAAAATTTTCGAAGATAAATGTTACCCATAACCTCATGAACTCAAATATATAATTTTCACCTAATTCCATAATCATTTTCGTGGTCAAATCCCATTTTTATCAAAACCTAGATTTTTCAACTAAACCCCTAATTTTCATAATTTTTCATGTTAAAATCTACCCATAATCTATGTATTTAACTTACATTGGATAGAAATTACTTACTTTCAATAGCTAAGTGAAAACCCCTCTCTAAGAAGCTCTAAAAATTGCCTAAGAAGTGAAATAAATGTGCCAAAATGGCCTAAGTCCCGTATTAAATGGACCCTTATGCCTCCAGCAATTTTTGCTTTTGCGGAGGATCGACCGCTTTTGTGGCTCCACATCTGCAGAAAAAGCATCGCAGATGCGGCTCTCCCCCAACTGACATACTTCTGCATCTGCGGACAATAGCCCGCGTCTGCGAGCCCACTTCTGCGAGCCCGCGTCTGCAGCGCACGTGTCGCACCTTCCCCCCTTTTGCGCTTGCCTTCTTCGCACCTGCGCTTTCCCAACTGTCCTTGTTCCGCTCCTGCGATCTCTGGGCATCCCACACCAGGCTGCTTCTGCGAGCTCGCACCTGCGGCTGGCTCCTCACAGGTGCGATTGCACCAGAAGCTCTACTGCTTCAGCCATTTCTCCAAGTCCAAACGACTTCCGCGCATCGTCCGGATGGAATCCGGGGCCCTTGAGGCCTCGTCCAGACATACCAACGAGCTTGAAATCATAAAAAGGGCCTGCTCGACCTCACGAAACACGGAAAACAATACCAAAACGAAGAATCACACTCCAAACCAAATCGAATCAACTTACGAACTTCAAGTTCTTCCAACTTGCTCCGAATGCGTCGAATCATACTTAAACTACTCGAAATGATATCAAATTTCGCGTGCAAGTCTTAAATTACCTTACGGAACTATTCTGGGGCTCATAATCCCAAACGGACCTCGATAACACCAAAACCTACTTCAAACCAAATTTAAAGAACTTTAAAACCTTCAATAAGCCAACTTTCAACCGTAGGCGCCGAAATGCTCACAGGTCATCCAAAACCCGACCCGAACACACGCCCAAGTCCAAAATCATCATACAAACCTATTAGGACCATCAAATCCCGATTTTGAGGTTGTTTACTAAAAATGTTGACCTAAGTTAAACTTAACCCTTTTAAGCCAATATTAAGGAACTAAGTGTTCTGATTCCACATGAACCCTTCCAAACCCGAACTAATCATCCCCCTAAGTCATAAAATAATAAAAACACATACAGGGAGTCTTATTTAGGAGAACGGGGATCTAGAAAGCAAAACGACCGGTCAGTTTGTTACAGATAGAGAGAGTACCGAGTAGGATTTTTACAACATAAAATTATCCCTCTTTAATTTCATCACTTTTTATATATCCCCCTCTCACTTTGGTATCGGAGCTAGATGTCTTTGGACCACATAATACAAGATATATAAGTTTTCACAACCTTATAATATATTTTACGTTAGAAAAAATTAAAAATACAAAAGATTTTTGAACAAAAATTGAAGAATATTTGAACATCTTAAACAAACCTCATAAAAAAGAATTAGATATTGATTTATACGACGACTTACCTTATTCGGGAAATAAATAATTCCAATAACAAGATAGCACAAGGAAGAAATTATATAAGATTCATCATGTCACGACCTAAAATCCACTAGTGGTCGTGATGGTGCCTAACACCGCCGCTAGGCAAGCCAACAGTGATTAGTCAATTTAATTACTCATTCTAGTACCTTAAAATCATAATTTTATTAATGAAATAGTGTGAAATAGAATATACACGAACTACAATAGTGAACAACCCGTAGGAACCCCCAAAACCCGGTGTCACAAGTGCATGAGCATCAACTAAGAAATATAATAAAATACAACTTCTGTTTTGGATACAAGTGAGACAGGAAAATGTAAATAACTCTAATGGAGACGCTGCAGGCTGCAGATCATAATATGAAATACAGCTCACGGTAAAGACCCCGAAATGGCCGCGCCTCTGCGCCCAAAGACCACCGGACATATGTGTACCTGCACAAAAAGTGCAGCAAGTGTAGTATGAGCACGTAAATCAACGCGTATCTAGTAAGTATCTAGCCTAACCCCAGAAAAGTAGTGACGAGGGGTCGGCATCAACACTTACTAATGGTCCAATAAGACAGATACAGTAGAAGTAAACAGATGCGAACCAGAGAAAATAAATGAAGTAACAAGTATAATACGTGGTACAATCCTCCTCTCGGCAGTTAATTCAAACTCTCAGCTAGTAGCTACCTCCTCAATTGAAGTATATATAATGGACCTTACCAGATAGGCCGTCACAGTTCAATCAGGAAAATCTCACAAATATGCTGGCTTCTTGCCAATTATTACGCACAATTTCATAGGAGTAATTTATAGAAATGTCGAGACATACGGCCAGATCCATCATAAAATTGCCAAACCATATATACATCTATTTTATTGCCGAGGCGAACGGTCCGCTCCCATGAGAGTGCGGTACATAAATCCTGCCGAGGCGTACGACTCCGATCCATTATAGTGTACGCACTGCCGAGGGTCGAACGGCACGAATCATAGATTTATCTATCCTGTCGAGGTGATCGGTCCGATCCCATAAGAATAAGAAACTTTGACGGGTCCTTGACCCCACTCACGGATAGACGTGTGAGTTATAAATTTTTAAGGGACACCTTTAGATGAGAATGCATAATGTGGGAGAAATTTTTAAGAGGAGTACAATTAACTTGCGGCTAATCATGTAGCTCGTCAAATCTCTACAATATCAAGTCTATCACTCTACACAAGTCTAGTATCACGTCGCAACGTAAAATAAAGGAATTTAATAGACAAGCGACAACTCAAATAGTACAATCATAGTATGCGGGAACCTAAGTCTACCCGGATATAACATGAATCTAGCTACGCATGGACTCTCGTCACCTTGTGCGTATACAGCCCCCGCAATAAGTAACAGATAACAAATACGCCACCTAGGGGTAGTTTCCCTCTCACAAAGTTATACAGGAGACTTACCTCGCTTTGATGTTCCAAAACCTGCTCCAAAGCCTCTCTAACACCTCAAGTCGATGCCCGTCGATCCAAAACTAGTCAAACAATGTGCAAACCAATCAAAATATACTATAATACCCATAGTTAATCAATTCAAACAATTCCCAACTCCGTTCGAAAAAACCTATAAAATCAACCCTGGGGCCCACGTGCCAGGATTCTGAAAATTTTTGAAGGTAAACTTTACCCCTAACACCATGAACTAATATATATAGCTATTCCAAATTTCATGTCCAATTTCGTGGTAGAATTCCAAAAGTGCCAAATTCTAGGTTTTCTACCAAAAACCTCACAATTTCTACTAATTTCCATGTTTAAATCCATATACAAACTATGTATTTAACTTGTAATAGGTTGGAGTCATCTATCTTGTGTTGCTTGATGAAAAACTCCCCTTGAAGCTCTCAAAAATAGGCCCAACCTAGTGAGAAATGAAAGAAAATGGTCCCGTTTTTATAAAAACCTTACTGCTCAACGTCCTTTCGCATTTGCGAAACATCAGCCGCACCTGCGGAATTTCTATTGCAGGTGCGATTCTAACTTAGTCCAGGCATGTCCGCATCTGCGCTTCCGCTTCGGCGGCCAAGGAGCGCTTCTGCGCACGCGCTCCTGCGGACCATGTCCGCTTCTGTGATCAACAGGCCTCTCAGGCCTTTCCGCTTCTGCGCTCCTTTCTTCACAGAAGCTACTCCGCTTCTGCGGTCTTCCTGTCGCACCTGCGACTACAGGACACCTTCTCCAGGTCCGCTTCTGCGAGCTCGCACTTGCAGTCGATATTGCGCAAGTGCGATTACACCAAAGCTGGTGCACTTCAGCCATTCACACAAGTCCAAATTGATCCGTTAACCATCCTGAAACCACCCGAGGCCCCGGGATCTCGACCAAATATACCAACCAGTCCTAAAACATTATACGAACTTAGTCGAGCATTTAAATCACATTGAGCAATGCTAAAAATATGAATCGTGCATCGATTCAAGCCTAATGAACTTTAAGACTTCATACTTCTACATCTGATGCCGAAACCAATCAAATCAATCCGGAATGACTTCAAATTTCACACACGAGCCATAAATGACATAATGAAGCTATTCCAAGGCTCGGAACCCCAAACGGACATCGATAACATCAGAATCCACTTCAAATCAAACTTATGATATTCTTACATCTTCAAAAATGATAGCTTCCCATAATAAACGCTGAAATGCTCCTGGGTGATTCGATACTCAACCCAAACATACGCCCAAGTCTGAAATCATCATACGAACCTATTGGAATCTTCAAATCCCGATTCCGAGGTTGTTTACTCAAAAGTCAAACCTTAGTCAATTCTTCTAACTTAAAGCTTCTGAAATTAGAATTTTTCTTTCCAGGTCAATCTCGAACTTCCCAAAATTAAATTTCGACAACACGCATAAGTCATAATACCTGAAGTGAAGCTACTCAAGGCCTCAAACTGCCGAACGACACGCTAGAGCTCAAAACGACCGGTCGGGTCGTTACATTCTCCCTCACTTAAACATACGTTCGTCCTCGAACGTACTAAGGACTGCTCCGGAGTTGTCCAAAACCGCTGTACAACACCTTGTGCACCTACCCGTGCCACCACATTCTGGTTGAACACATTAGCTCGAGCTAGACTGAAAATCCTCCCTATAACCTTAGCTAACAAGCTTTAAAATCAAGTTCCAACTTCCGAATTTCCTTACAAGTCCTGATTCTAACACACAATCACCGTACCAATCACCGCGCACTGTACCGAAACATGATCATGCACCTATGCTGAAATCACACCACGCACCACATAAGTTGATTGCCTATAATAACATCCTCCGACTGCAATAGCTGAAACTTCACGAATCCGGTGCCCGCAATATATCTCATGACACATATAAATCCTTTTCCAAATCTCGTAATACTGCCACGACGAAAAAGACGTTTAAAAACTCATAGCCACCTGCCGAATCAATAATTCGCGGAGCCTCTCCTCCTGACAAGAACCATTACCTCATTCTGAACTCAATAACGATATTTTCCTTGTAATGTACCTTATATAAATCTGATTGCATAAATTTCAGGCCCAATAATTTTGTCTCGCCCAGTACAAGCTGCTCAGGCAATAAGCCACCTCAAACACTGACTCAGATCTCATATGACGCCATCAATGTGATGACAAGCTACAACTCGAATATGACGCATAAGGAGGAACGAACTCTGGAAAAGAATTACCCACTCGCGCAACGAAATAAATGGTTGAACAAATGTTATGAATCCTTCTAAAAAAATGAGAAACAAAATACGCAGGAATAGATATAGGGAACCGTACTCAACTTATCACTGTTGCGGTGTGCAACTTGATCCAAATATAATACCGTTGCAGCGTGCAATCTGATCCAAACATGATACCGTTGCGGCGTGCAACTCAATTCAAATAATGTCCCCGTGGCTGCGTGCCAACCAATCCACTCATTGCCATAAGTAAGGACATACTCATCAAGCCATAATGCTTTTACCTACGGAATACCGAATATCAGCCATAAGCACGCTAAGTGGAAAAATATAACTCTGGGGGGACGGATAGCGCCATACGCTGCAAAGCCCAAGCATGAATAAGGTGCGATAAATGACCTGCATCTCGAGGGCCATCCTGTTCATATGACACCACAAGCTACATGGGACATCAATACACGTGTGAACAATCAAGCTGTCTCAATCCGACACAACCCCCACAGTTCACAATCAAAGGAATAGATCGCCTTCCAAGCATAAACTCTCACTTTAATGATAGTACCAAAATCTTCGTATTGGTTCTGATCTTTAACAATCAAACGACTAGCATGTCACACTCATACAATTTCCCCGTGGGTACGCTCCTACGACATTCCGCCCAGGTAGCTAAGTCCGCACATCCATACCACCAACTGTACTAATTTCGTAAAGCAGATCAAGAATCCGCAACTTAGTACACAATGCCTCTTCCACAGAACGCCGTCCTCAGGTGACACTAAACAAAATGCCAGCTTACTGCACTTATCATGCCGCTACGCGAGAATATGAATTCATCATAACCCCAGAACTACCAATAAGATAGCACTTCATCAGCTAGAAAACTTTCACTTAACTCATTTCCGAAGAGCCCATGCAACACGCAATTGAATTCCCGAACCGCAGACAACACAACGTCAAACCATGATCTAAACCGTAATAACTCTTCCAGAATCCATTTACACAAAAAAGCCATTTGAATCAAATACCTCCCAAATCAATTAGGTCATGGTGGCTGTCAAGCCCGCACGTACAACCACAAACCACATGTATAATTTCACACAACGAAGGAACTGATCCTTGTCACAGTCATGTTGATTCAGCCATTACTAACCAACCCAACCTCTTTAAATTTACCCTTGACCTGACTCAGAAATATGATAGCTCTATCCACAACATAACAAACTCAAACCTCGCACTCATCCCGAATGACCCGAATCGCGAGACCACATCGCCTCAATACCCATGACTCATCTCATACCTCCTCACGCGCACAATAGCATCTTCAATTGGTGCACCCATTCTGCAAGACCTTCCGCGAGTCCGAAGTTATTTCTTCCTTTCCTCTAATACTGCACTTTATTCTTGAATCTACTAGGACCATTGTCGAGAGTCACCCACTCTGACCTGGTCCCAAATATGACCAAACTCCAATGCTCTACTAGCACATGAACACTTTCTCAAAGAAGCAACCAGCTAAACTCTTTTCTATGTATATCACATACACAAAAGCATAAGCTCCGAGTCTTACCAAAAACCTGAACTTGCACCGATAACGCCGAATATAACACACGTCCATCAAGTTCTTTGTTGAATTACCCCTGATATTTCCTTTTATTAGTCATAAATAATCCGCCAACGCACCGATAACCAGAAACCGCACAAGCAGAAAACCACGCGATCCAATCGTAAACGGTGGGGCTCCCCACTTAGCTTTAAACTACTATCACATAATGCAGAGCCCACAACGATTCTTCCTTCTCAATTACCATGATCTCGCACCATTAGCCTGCCAGACTTCTCGAAGTCTTTTGTTTAGCTTTTCATGAACATCTTGAATCACCAGTCACAATCACACACTTGACCTCTTATCAGGTAGCAAGTAATATTCCTTGCAGAAGCTACATCAACATTACGCTACCGCTAACCTGCTCACAGGAGATAACCCACCTGTGAAATTTCTTACCCACATCTTCCAACGACGCTACACTGGTTACAACTACTACGAATTCAGCAAATTCTCCCAAGCTCATCCTCGCCCACCAGCTGTATAAGTCTGTTCCTTCCCATTGACATCAGCTGAAAGTTCAACGATACCTTCCAAACTCAAAGCCATTTTGTGTCCGAAACGATAATCAAATCTTCACAACGCTCTTTATTTCAAGCAAACTTCTTTCTGCCATACTCAATCTTTCTTCGTACAGTGACCATCATTCCAAATAAAATTCATAGACCAAATCACCTTCCAACACGATCCCAAACCATTCTATATTTCTCAAGGTACGTGGCTATCCTACCACAGAATCCATATGCTACTCTATCACTCCCACTTCTGTCAAACCATCTCCTTCAAGCAACTTCTCGACCTCTGCTTCTCCCGCGAAACAATTCCCGCCATGTCTCCCCTCATAATTTGCTGCCAAATGTTGCATCAAATCAAAATCCATCTTTGTAACACTTGAACCAATAAATTGTTACCGACTCTGAGCCGCCTAGAAGATCATCTTCCTCGAGCCATCAACATTAGAAATACCAGTTCGATTCTAAACCGCTGCACACCGCTATTTCTGACAACCGCATCTTAGGCACCATCCATAACATCCTTCCCCAAAGGCTAAAAATCAAGGAAGACTATAACACTGTCGAACCTTAATGCGTTCGAACAAGGACGACGACACCACATCACAAATGAGAATTCCACCACGCTTGAAAATACCAAGCCTCGCCACTTCATCAACCAAACCTGGACATCTATAGTTCGATTGCCTTTTCTCCACTGGAATTAAATGTTGAACCTCTAAATCAAGCACCGAGAAATCCCCCTTTCGAGTCATTCACTGCCTCGACACATAACCAAGCACCTTACCATCACACCAACATTGTGTGACAATAATGAATAGACATCGTTACAATCTGTGTGCAGTCTCAAAATCATAGAAAATACGGATACTGAGCTGGAACAAACGAACATCCTTTAGTAAGGCGACGATAGTAGCCTGCCCGAACAAGTAGGGGAAAACATCCTACACCACGTCGGTAGTACCACTACAACTCCTCGACGCCTAATTGATAACAAGCACTTTGCGTCGCATAAGATTGAGTAGGAAGGAAATAAAGGCACAAGCCTCAAAAGAATCAAACCGCACAATGAGGAAATCAAGAAGGGAAGTGCTCCTAACAGCCCTGTAGCCTCTCGAAGATAAGTAAAGACGTCTCCGTACCGATCAGCAGGACTCTAGTAGGCTTGCTGATGACTCGAGAGACCTAAGTGAACCTGGCCATGATACCAAGCTGTCACGACCCAAAATCCGCTAGTGGTCGTGATGGTGCCTAACACCGCCGTTAGGCAAGCCAATAGTGATTAGTCAATTTAATTACTCATTCTAGTACCTTAAAATCATAATTTTTATTAATGAAATAGTGTGAAATAGAATTTACACGAATTACAATAGTGAACAACCCGTACAAACCCCTAAAATCCTGTGTCACAAGTGCATGAGCATCAACTAAGAAATATAATAAAATACAACATCTGTTTGGAATACAAGTGAGACAGGAAAACATAAATAACTCTAATGGATACGCAAGCTGCGGATCGTAACATGAAATGCAGCTCACGGTAAAGTCCCCGAAATGGCTGCGCCTCTGCGCCCAAAGACCACCGGACATATGTTTACCTGCACCAAAAAGTGCAGCAAGTGTGGTATGAGTACGTCAATCAACGCGTACCTAGTAAGTATCTAGCCTAACCCCAGAGAAGTAGTGACGAAAGGTCAGCATCAACACTTACTAGTGGTCCAATAAGACAGATACAATATAAGTAAACAGATGTGAACCAGAGAAAATAAATGAAGTAACAAGTATAATACGTGGTAAAATTCTCCTCTCGGCAATAACTCAAACTCTCAGCTAGTAGCTACCTCCTCAATCGGAGTATATATAATGGACCTTACCAGATATGTCGTCACAGTTCAATCAGGAAAAAGCTCACAAATATGTTGGCTTCTTGTTAATTATTACGCACTATTTCATAAGAGTATTTTACAAAAATGTCGAGGCATATGGCCTGATCCATCATAACGTTGCCAAACCATAGATACATCTATTTTATTGCCGAGGCAAACGGCCTGCTCCGATGAGAGTGCGGTACATAAATCCTGCCGAGGCGTACGACTCGATCCATTATAGTGTATGCACTGCCGAGGGTCGAACGACACGAACCATAGATGTATCTATCCTGCCGAGGCGAACGGCCCGATCCCATTAGAATAAGAAGCTTTGACGGGTCCTTGACCCCACTCACGAATAGACGTGTGAGTTATAAATTTTTTAGGGACACCTTTCGATGAGAACGCATAATGTGGTAGAAATTTGTAAGAGGAGTACAATTAACTCAAGGCTAATCATGTAGCCCGTCGAATCTCTACAGCATTGAGTCTATCACTCTACACAAGTCTAGTCTCAAGTCGCAGTGTAAAATAAAGGAATTTAATAGACAAGCGACACCTCAAATAGTACAATCATAGCATGCGGGAACCTAAGTCTACCCAGACATAATATGAATCTAGCTACACATGGACTCTCGTCACCTTGTGTGTACATAGCCCCCGCAATAAGTAACACATAACAAATACATCACCTAGGGGTAGTTTCCCCCTCACAAAGTTAGACAGGAGACTTACCTCGCTCCGATGTTCCAAAACCGGCTCCAAAGCCTCTCTAATACCTCAAATCGATGCTCGTCGATCCAAAACTAGTCAAACAATGTGCAAATCAATCAAAATATACTCTAATACCCATAGTTAATCAATTCAAACAATTCCTAACTCCGTACGAAAAATCCTATAAAATCAACCCTCAGGCCCACGTGCCAGGATTCCGAAAATTTTCGAAGGTAAACTTCATCCATAACACCACGAACTAAAATATATAACTTATTCCAAATTAATGTCTAATTTCGTGGTCAAATTCCAAAAATGCCAAATTCTAGGTTTTCTACCAAAAACCTCACATTTATACTAATTTTCATGTTTAAATCCATATAAAAACTATGTATTTAACTTGTAATAGGTGGGAGTCACTTACCTTGTGTTGCTTGATGAAAAACTCCCCTTGAAACTCTCCAAAATCGCCCCAACCTACTGTGAAATGAAAGAAAATGGACCTGTTTTTATAAAAACCTTACTGCTCATCATCTTTTCGCATTTGCGGAACATCTGCCGCACCTGCGAATTTCCATCGCAGGTGCAATTCTAACTTAGTCCAGGCACGTCCGCATCTGCGCTTCCACTTCTGGGGCCAAGGAGCGCTTCTTTGCACGCGCTCCTGCGCACGCGCTCTGCTTCTGCGATCAACAGGCCTCCCAGGCCTTTCCGCTTCTGCGCTCCTTTCTCCGCAGAAGCGACTCCGCTTCTGTGGTCTTCCCGTCGCACTTTCGACCATAGGCCACCTTCTCCAGCTCCGCTTCTACGCCCAAATGCTTGCTTCTGCGAGCTCACACCTTCAGTCAATCTTTCCGCAGGTGCGATTACACCAGAGTTGGTGCACTTCAGCCACAAGTCCCAATTGATCCGTTAACCATCTGGAAACCACCCTAGGCCCTCGGGACCTCGACCAAATATACCAACCAGTCCTAAAACATCATAAGAACTTTGTAGAGCCTTTAAATCACATCGAACAACACTAAAAACATGAATCACACATCGATTCAAGCCTAATGAACTTTAAGAGTTCATACTTCTACATCCAACGCCGAAACCAATCAAATCAATCAGGAATGACTTCAAATTTCACACACGAGCCATAAATGACATAACGAAGTTATTCCAAGGCTCGGAACCCCAAACGGACATCGATAACATCAGAATCCACTTCAAACCAAACTTATGAAATTTAGAAACCTTCAAAAATGATAACATCCCATAATAAACACTGAAATGCTCCAGGGTGATCCGATACTCAACCCGAATATACGCCTAAGTCCGAAATCATCATACGAACCTATAAAACCTTCAAATCCCAATTTTGAAGTTGTTTACTCAAAAGTCAAACCTTAGTCAATTCTTCGAACTTAAAGCTTCCGAAATTAAAATTTTTCTTTCCAGATCAATCCCGAACTTCCCAAAATTAAATTCCGACAACACGCACAAGTCATAATACCTGAACTGAAGCTACTCAAAGCCTTAGACTGCCGCAAGACGCGCTAGAGCTCAAAACGACCGGTTGGGTCGTTACATTTCAAACGTCACATAAAATATATCTTGTTAGGGTAACTGATATTAAAAATAGAAACTTATCAAGAACTAAAAGACGAATTAAATAGATTATACCCAGAATATATCAGACTAAATAGAACAAAAAAGAATCCCAGAGGTTAAACCAACTAATAGATACGGTATCAAGATTAGTATCTAGATAGGCTACATAAAAGCCCGAGTCTCTAAAAAGCAGATAACAACTCTTTTCAAACCGTACGAATATAAATTGAAGGAAATTATTTTATTATTAATCTCTGAAAGTTTTCTACAATTTTTTATTTCCTCCACACTTCTTCCACACATAAAATAAGCTACCGATGCCTAATTTATAATAGTACGAAACCTATTTCAACTAGAAACAGGAAAGCCTATTTATATATTAGTTATGACTACAGATCATATTTAGACATGAATTAAATAACTTCGTAAATACCAAATTCTAAATAATTTAGGTATCCTACACAACTTTGAATTAATTTTTCAACATTCTCCCGTAATTCAAAGTTGTAAGTTGTGTGTTAGAACACTTCTCTCCAACTTTTGCCTTTTGCTGAAGCACATGTCTCTATCCCTCGTTGATGTGCCACCAACAACCAATTTTGTTGAAGCACTTGTCTTTAACTCCCGTTGATGCACTTAGTCACCAATACCAAATTTTGTTGAAGCACCTGTCTTCAACTCACGTTGATGCACTTTGTCACCAACCGTTGATGCACTTTGTCACCAACACCCTATTTTGTTGAAGCACATGTCTTCAACACCCGTTGATGCACTCTGTCACCAACACTTAATTTTGTTGAAACACATAATCAACTTCCAACTTTTTATACCTCTCTCCAACTTTTAGAGAAGAGTTCCTTCATCTTGTGCCAGATTTGTTTGTACCTCTTTAAACTTATTGTTTTTCTTGAATATGTTTTGAAACTTTTCATTGAATAGTCTAATTCTGTTGACAACTATCTATAATTTTGCCAAAATATTTTTTAGGCAGACGGGCGGCACACATTGGCTAGCGCAGCCCGCCGGTAGCGGAAGTTACTTGATTCTCTTCCAAGATCGTAGAAGCTCTGATACCAATATGAAGGAAAATATTTAATTATTAATCTCTAAAAGTTCTTTACAATTCTTTATTTCCTCCACACTTCTTTCACACATAAAATAAGCTATCAATGCCTTTATTTATAATAGTACGAGACCTAGTTCAACTAGAAACAGGAAAACCTATTCCTATATTAATTATGACTACAAATCATATTTAGACATGAATTAAATAACTTTGCAAATACCAAATCTTAAATAATTTAGGTATCCTACTACAACTTTGAATTAGTTTTCCAACATAAATATTTATGAAACAACACCCATTGACTAGACAATTTCTATAAATTATTGGTATTTAAATAGACAAGTAGAAAGAAAAAGAAAATCAAAGAAAATTGAAAGACTATTAATAACAATCTTAGAATTAGCTAAACAAAAATTATCAGAGTTAATAGTAAGTAGAGTAGTACAACGTATTATAAGTGAAGAAACAATATCATCCATAAATTAGGAATTACAAGGAATATGAACTGAAATAAAATACATAGAACATAGAATACAATTCTTGACCAAAGTGTAGTTGCCATTGGGATAATAAA
Organism: Nicotiana obtusifolia; assembly: GCA_002018475.1. Taxonomy (NCBI): domain Eukaryota; kingdom Viridiplantae; phylum Streptophyta; class Magnoliopsida; order Solanales; family Solanaceae; genus Nicotiana; species Nicotiana obtusifolia. The sequence continues at coordinate 11,405 of MCJB01052578.1, read as the reverse complement.
ATTAAGCATAATAGATAAACTAAAAAATTTAGAATATCTAGATTTAAGAATATATCCAGAAAAAACTATAGAATACTAAAAGAAAATTCAATCATAAAGTGTAACTTCAGCAGTAGAGAGCAAATATTATATACAGATGACAAACAATATAATACTTTGGTAGATTTAGTAATTAATTTTAGTGAAAAATTGCAAGAAAATAATAAAAATATAATAAGAACACTAGATATAATAGAATCTCTACAAAACAAACAAAGAAAGATATTGAAAAAATTAGAATAAAATTTTGACTTTTAAAAATCATAAGAACTAGAGATAGATAGATAAATACAATTTTAAACAATAAATTTAACTTAGAAAAAATACCTAATGAGATAGAAAAATTAATCAGAACTATTACTGAAAAACTGAAAGAACTAGAAATTCAAATGACTAATTTAGTAGAAAAAATAACACATCAGGTAGAAGCATTAACAAATGTTATAAGTGCATTAAAGAAAAAATAGAAACACTAAAAGAAATCTCTCTTTCATGATGTGACGACCCAGCTAGTCGTCTTATGAGTTACCGCTCTATTTTCCCCATTTCTACCTTATTATGCTTCGTTATCCGTGTTTTATGCAATCACGTTGAATAGTTTGCGTTCGGAGTAGAATTGGTAAGAAATGAGACACTTGGTCTCTTTTAAGAAGGTTTAAGCTGGAAAAGTCAACCGAATGTTGACTTATGAGTTAGAGGGCTCAGATGTGAGTTCCGATGGTTCGGTTAGTTTCGGGAGGTGATTTATGACTTAGGAGTGTGATCGAAATTGGTTTTGGAGGTCCGGTGTAGAGTTAGGCTTGAATTGGTGAAGTTAGAATTTTTGGCGATTTTCGGTTGTTAGGCGAGATTTTGATTCGGGGGTCGGAATGGAATTCCGAAAGTTGCTGTAGCTTCGATATGTCATTTAGGATGTGTGTGCAAAATTTCAGGTCATTCGGACGTGGTTTGGTTGGGTTTAAAACAAAAGAGCGATTTAGAAGATTTTAAAATCCTTAGGCTTGAATCCGATGCAAATTGGTGTTGGTAGGTTCTTCTGAGCGTTCCGAAGGTTGGAACAAGTTTGAATAATGTTATGGGATATGTTGGCATGTTTGGTCGAGGTTCCAGTAGCCTCGGTTGAGTTTTGGGTGGTTAAACAGACTATTTCATCTTTGGAAGGGAAATTTGCAGAAAAACCAGAGTCGAGAATGCGGTCGCATTTCTCAAATGCGGACCGCATATCTCACAATGGATCGCAAACTCAAACAGATTTTTTGACAAAACTTAACGTTGAAAATGCGGTCAAAAATGCGATCGCATTTTTGACATGCGGACCGCAAACCATGCTTCATGCTGAATTGCGGTGAAGGCTAGGGTTACCTTTGCGATGGTCGCTCAAATATGCGGACCGCATATCTGTTATGCGACAGATATGTGATCGCATTTTAAGCCTGACAGGGGCATTTTTTTCTCGATTTTCGACCCTTTATAAATAAGAAACCAGTATCCATTAGCCATGCAAAACCCATTGTCGTTACCAACTAAGAGAACCAGCTCCAAAACACCCTAAATCAAAGCAAAAATCAGCCTTGAGAACATATCCAAGGAGACTTTCTGGGACAAATTCTTGAAAAAGGGGACTTTGGCCATCCTAAGCATAATTGGAGCTATAGAGCTCGGATTTCAGCTAATCTTGAAGGGATTTTTGGGAGATTCTCAAGGGAAATATCGGGGTAAGTGTTCCTAACTCAATCTTTGTCAAATTACCCAAATTTATTGCCATTCTAGTATGTAATTGGTGAATTAAGTTGGAAAATTTGTGGGAAATCCTCAAGTTTAGATTTAAAGAATTGGAGGTCGATCCGATCTCGGATTTCGATAATTTTAGTATGGTTGAACTCGTGGGGTGATAAGGAACCCGTTGATGTGAAAATTTCTAAGCTTTGAGAAGTGGGCCCGGGGCTCGGGTTTTGCTAATTTCGGGATTTCTTGGTATTTTCGGTTGTTTTCGCTTGGGCTTTGTTACCTCAACATATTGTGATGTATTTGTTCTGAATTTGGATAGATTCGACGCACGTGGAGGCCAATTCAAAAGGCAAAGGCATCGTGGGCTAGAGATTTATCCTGTTTGAGGTGAGTAGTGATTGTAAATAATATTTTGAGGGTTTGAAACCCCGAATTTGCACATCGTAGTGCTATATTGAGGTGAGGCACACGCTGCATGATGGGCGTGGGGTCATTTACTACTGGGGATTGTGACTTGGTCCGTCCCGATTGATGATTTTACTGCATATTTGATTGAAACTTACTTGTTTTCATCTTGGTTTGTACTGATTACCATATTTGGGCTTCGTGCCGATTATTTGAATCCTTCAGGGGTATTTACCACTATTTTTATAACTTATCCACTTTTACTCAGTTTTGAGGTTTAAATGATATTTTATATGATGTAAATGGGAACGGGTGGTACGCCTACCACAAAAGGTGATGTAAGTGGGAGCGGGTGGTACGCCGCCACGAGATATGATGTAAGTGGAGCGGGTAGCACGCCGGCACGAGATATGATGTAAGTGGGAGCGGATGGCACGCCGCCACGAGATATGATATAGCGCTTGGGCCGTAAGGGGTTCCTCCCGGAGTCTGTACACCCCCAGTGAGCGCGGGTACCCATTGTGATGTGAAATATAGCCCGAGGGGCTGATATTGTGATATGCCCATGGGGCTGATGTTGTACCATGTGATATTATGCCCGAGGGGCGAGTTTTTAAATGATATATAGCCCGAGAGGCGATGTTTTGCTTTATATTATTTACCAAAAAGGGATTTCATGTTTTTACCTGTTGAAAAGAGACTTGACTTGGATTTTTCACTGATTCTCTGTTTGCGAATGTTGTTTAAATGCTTCATTATAGAATGCCTTGTGCTTTGTGTGTTTTCTTACTTTCAGTCGTTATTTATGCTTATTACTCACTGAGTTGGAAGTACTCACATTACTCCCTGCACCCTGTGTGCAGATTCAGGCATTGTTGGTTCCGCCCCGGAGTATTGATTTTCTCCTGTCTAGGCGGTGATTCAGAGACTACGAGGTAGCTGTTGGCGTCCGCAGCCCTGTATCTCTTTCATCTTACTGTTTCCATGTTCTTCAAAAATTGTGCCAGATATTGTAATTAGTAATCTGGTTATTTGGATTCATTAGTGGCTCATGATATTGTGACACTCCGGTTTGGGCTGTTGTCGGGATGGTTAGCTGCAAATTCTGCGAATGAATGCTATTAAACCACGTTCGTATTGTTTTCTTGCTAATTTATTTGCTTAAGAATGAGATTTCGTTTGAAGTGGCTGGCCTTGTCTTCACGAGAGGCGCCATCAGGTCCGGGTTCGGGGTTAGGGTCATGACAAAGTGGTATTAGAGCCTAGGTTACATAGGTCTCACAAGTCATGAGCGGGTTTAGTAGAGTCTCGCGGATCTGTACGGAGACGTCTGTACTTATCTTCGAGAGGCTGCGGAACCTTTTTAGGAAAACTCCATATTCTTGAAATTCTTGTTGTGCGAACTTGTTGATCCGAGAACTGAAACTTTTGTTATTCTATTCTCTCACAGATGGTGAGGATGCGGGATACCGGACGAGGTGTACGACCACCAGTGCCACCCATTGAGGCCACCAGAGGCCGTGGACGCGGTCGTGGTCGTGGCAGAGGCAGAATAGCTAGGGCAGCACCTGCTGACCCACCAGCTACCCCAGTTCAGGATCAGGCTCCAGCAGCACCAGTTCAGGCACCAGTTGTGCCTATCGTTATTCCAGGCCTTCAGGAGACCTTGGCTCAGATCTTATCAGTTTGCACTGCCCTGGCTCAGGCGGTTTCAGCCACCACAGCCGCAACTACTTCACAGGCTGGGGAAGGCAATCAGACCCCTGTTGCCCGTACACCTGAGCAGGTAGTGCAGGGACTTCAGATGTCGGGAGCACCTCCAGCCCAGCCAGTTGCACCAGCTCAGGAATTCATAGTACCAGTTATGCCAGATAATGAGCAGTGTCGTCTAGAGATTTTGGCAGACTCCAGCCTCCGTCATCCAGTGGTGCTGAGGGCGAGGATGCCCAGGGTTTTCTTGACAAGTGTCAGCGAATGCTCTGGACAGCCGGGATTCTTGAGTCTAATGGTGTGGCATTTACCACGTTTCAGTTTACGGGAGCTGCCTTTAATTGGTGGGAGGCGTATGAGAGGCATAGGCCGGTTGATGCAGCGCCCCTTACTTGGCAGCAGCTCTCCACTCTTTTCTTGGAGAAGTATGTGCCGCAGTCCCGCAGAGTGGAGCTGCGTAGACAGTTCGAATGGCTGCGACAGGGGGATATGGCTGTGTCGCAATATGAGTCGAGATTTTCTGAGTTGGCTCGTCATGCCGTCTGGATGGTTCCGACTGATCGTGAAAGGATCAGGAGGTTTGTGGATGGCCTTAACTATCATCTCCGTATTCTTATGACCAGGGAGAGAGTATTGGGTGTTACTTTCAAGGAAGTGGTTGATATAGCTCGCGAGATTGAGACGGTTCACCGTCAGGAGCTAGAGGAGAGGGAGGCTAAGAGGCCTCGAGGATCAGGTAGTTACACGGATAACGATGCATAATAAGGTAGAAATGGTTCGGTTAGTTTCGGGAGGTGATTTATGACTTAGGAGTGTGATCGAAATTGTTTTTGGAGGTCCGGTGTAGAGTTAGGCTTGAATTGGTGAAGTTAGAATTTTTGACGATTTCCCGTTGTTAGGCGAGATTTTGATCCGAGGGTCGGAATGGAATTCCGAAAGTTGCTGTAGCTTTGATATGTCATTTAGGATGTGTGTGCAAAATTTCAGGTAATTTGGACGTGGTTTGGTTGGGTTTAAATCAAAAGAGCGATTTAGAAGACTTTGAAATCCTTAGGCTTGAATCCGACGCAAATTGGTATTGATAGGTTGTTCTGAGCATTCCGAAGGTTGGAACAAGTTTGAATAATGTTATGGGATATGTTGGCATGTTTGGTTGAGGTTCCAGTGGCCTCGGGTGAGTTTTGGGTGGTTAAACGGACTATTTCATCGTTGGAAGGGAAATTTGTAGAAAAACCAGAGTCGAGAATGCGGTCGCATTTCTCAAATGCGCACCGCATATCTCACAATGGGATCACAAACTCAAACAGATTTTTTGACAAAACTTAACGTTGAAAATGCGGTCAAAATGCGATATGTTGGCATGTTTGGTTGAGGTTCCAGTGGTCTCGGGTGAGTTTTGGGTGGCTAAACGGACTATTTTATCGTTGGAAGGGAAATTTGCAGAAAAACCAGAGTCGAGAATGCGGTCTCATTTCTCAAATGCGGACCGCATATCTCACAATGGGATCGCAAACTCAAACAGATTTTTTGACAAAACTTAACGTTGAAAATGCGGTCAAAAATGCGATCGCATTTTTGACATGCGTACCGCAAACCATGCTTCATGCTGAATTGCGGTGAAGGCTAGGGTTACCTTTGCGATGGTCGCGTTAAATATGCGGACCACATATCTGTTATGCGACAGATATGTGATCGCATTTTAAGCCTGACAGGGGCGTTTTTGTCTCGATTTTTGACCCTTTATAAATAAGAAACCAGTATCCATTAGTCATGCAAAACCCATTGTCGTTACCAACTAAGAGAACCAGCTCCAAAACACCCTAAATCACAGCAAAAATCAGCCTTGAGAACATATCCAAGGAGACTTTCTAGGACAAATTCTTGAAAAAGGGGACTTTGGCCATCCTAAACATAATTGGAGCTATAGAGCTCGGATTTTAGCTAATCTTGAAGGGATTTTTGGGAGATTCTCAAGGGAAATATCGGGGTAAGTGTTCCTAACTCAATCTTTGTCAAATTACCCAAATTTATTGCCATTCTAGTATGTAATTGGTGAATTAAGTTGGAAAATTTGTGGGAAATCCTCAAGTTTAGATTTAAAGAATTGGAGGTCGATCCGATCTCGGATTTCGATAATTTTAGTATGGTTGAACTCGTGGGGTGATAAGGAACCCGTTGATGTGAAAATTTCTAAGCTTTGAGAAGTGGGCCCGGGGCTCGAGTTTTGCTAATTTCGGTATTTCTTGGTATTTTCGGTTGTTTTCGCTTGGGCTTTGTTATCTCAACATATTGTGATGTATTTGTTCTGAATTTGGATAGATTCGACGCACGTGGAGGCCAATTCAAAAGGCAAAGGCATCGTGGGCTAGAGATTTAGCCTGTTTGAGGTGAGTAGTGATTGTAAATAATATTTTGAGGGTTTGAAACCCCGAATTTGCACATCGTAGTGCTATATTGAGGTGAGGCACACGCTGCATGATGGGCGTGGGGTCATTTACTACTGGGGATTGTGACTTGGTCCGTCCCGATTGATGATTTTACTGCATATTTGATTGAAACTTACTTGTTTTCATCTTGGTTTGTACTGATTACCATATTTGGGCTTCGTGCCGATTATTTGAATCCTTCAGGGGTATTTACCACTATTTTTATAACTTATCCACTTTTACTCAGCTTTGAGGTTTAAATGATATTTTATATGATGTAAATGGGAACGGGTGGTACGCCTACCACAAAAGGTGATGTAAGTGGGAGCGGGTGGTACGCCGCCACGAGATATGATGTAAGTGGAGCAGGTGGCACGCCGGCACGAGATATGATGTAAGTGAGAGCTTACATCACTTTTACTCGTTAGTTATGCTTATTACTCACTGAGTTGGAAGTACTCAGATTACTCCCTACACCCTGTGTACAGATTCAGGCGTTGTTGGTTCCACCCCGGAGTATTGATTTTCTCCTGTCCAGGCGGTGATTCAGAGACTACGAGGTAGCTATTGGCGTCCGCAGCCCCGTATCTCTTTCATCTTGCTATTTCCATGTTCTTCAAAAAATGTGCCCGATATTGTAATTAGTAATCTGGTTATTTGGATTCATTAGTGGCTCATGACATTGTGACACCCCGGTTTGGGCTGTTGTCGGGATGGTTAGCTGCAAATTCCGCGAATGAATGCTATTAAACCACGTTTGTATTATTTTCTTGCTAATTTATTTGCTTAAGAATGAGATTTCGTTTGAAGTGGCTGGCCTTGTCTTCACGAGAGGCGCCATCACGACCAGGTTCGGGGTTAGGGTCGTGACACATGAATGATTTAGATATAGTATACGATAAAGCATTAAAACTAACAACAAAGTTTCAACCTGATCCAGAAGGATTTACAGACTACATTCCTCAAGGAAGGACAGACCAGATAGTAATAAAACAAAATAACACTATAATAGCATTACTTTTAGAAGTTACTAAAAAATTAGATAAAATTATTAAGGACAAAGAAGTAAAAACTGAAATAGAAAATCCAAAGAATAGAGAGGTAGAAGATTTGATAAAACAATTAAAAAAGGTAGAAATAACACCCCAAAAGGAAAGACCTAAATTGGTAAGAAAACCTCAAAGATGGACCTTTTTTCAAGTAGATCAAGAACAACAAACGAAGAAAGACTTAGAGTAAGTTTCTCAGACAACAGAATAGGTAACAATATGTTATTGCGAATCATAACTAGAAAGAGACAAGAAGAGCATCAACAATTAGATGAAATAATAGATATAGATAAAGATATACATATTTTCCAACAAAATCAAATAAGGTTACTCAGCCCAAAAACATTATATGATGTAGGATATTTTTCAAATAGCTCACAATTATATAGACATAATCGACAAGAACAGTTATCAGCCGTAGGAAATAACTACTAGCTCACAATTTTATATATATATATATATATATATA
>MCJB01052577.1:1526-22943 GCA_002018475.1 Nicotiana obtusifolia | reverse complement strand
AGTGGCATTATAAATAGCGAGTTTATCATCGGCAGACATAAAATTATCCCACCATCCTCGTAATTGTCCTGTAAAGCTTTCCACTATCATTCTAGTGATAACTGGCTCAGTATTATGTTCAGAAGTGGCTTTACAAATAGTAGAATACATCAACATACGATGTACAACAATACTGATTTGTCTATCAGTCAAACCATCTAAATTCCATTCATAAATGGCATCACCGTTATAACTGGTGTTGGTTTGGTTCCAGTCTCGTTCTTCAACTAGAACATCCTGAGGCGTTGGTCTAGGATAATAATAGGTATCCATTCTAGGCATATCTCCATATCGTTTGCCTATTTTTCTAAGCTTATGAAGCTTATTTATCTCGGACCTGGTTTCTTCCTTATAATCTTTGGAAGGATCAGAAATATTTTCTGCAAATTCAGAGGCTAAATCGAGGGGCTTAATATTTAAGCCGGCTAATTTAGCGTTAACTAGTTCCTCTAAATCTTCACGAGATTTTATTTGAAATCCAGTAATATCTGGAGGCCTCTGTATTGAAGAAGGTAATTTTGTGGAAGTAGGAGGCTCATCCGGAGTAATATGAGTTGAATGTATAACTAAGGAACGATCTGAAGAAGTACTCATTTTTTTTACTAAATCAGTCAAGCAATCAAGTTTTGCATCAAGAGAACTAATATGTTCGCCCAAAACTTTAACATATAAAGATAAATAATTATTTTGAGAAATCAATTTATTAATTTCTTTAATACCATTACTAGCCACTTCTTCATATTTTTGAAAAGCATTGAAAGTAAGGCCTGTATTATTAGGTAATACAAAAGGAGTTTGTGGTGGATATATACGTTTCACCTTTTTTCCAGAACTATCAATATAAGTTCTTTCAAGCACTTTGATATACATAGGCATATAAGTGGTTATAAACCAAGAAACAAAATAAATAATTTGATTATGCAAAGCACAGAATTCATAAAATTCTTGGGAAATACTTCTTTTATCATCAGTATTATAAAACTCAGTATACCAGTTTTTAAAACTTTTCCACTTATCATTACAAAATTCAGAAAGAATATGTTTTCTTGCCGGTGATCCCGGGCTAAAATCTATTTGGAACTTAATCATCATTAAGTATCATCTAGATTAAAATCCATATCGGATGCAGTAGGAATATCCTTATCAGAAAACTTATCATTATCATCTCTGACTATATTCTTAGAATCTACCTTAATACGATCAACTCGTTTACTACCTTCTGTAGTGGGGATCGTATGAAGTGATGCAGCTCGATTTAATCTAGCTGGACCATAAATAGGTTCTACAGGAGCAATATAAGAATGAGATGAAGGTAATGATAACCTTCTACTATCAGTAAATGAATGTCTATAAGGTATTAAGGACTTATTGTCCTCAAACTGAATACAAATTCTACCTTCAGGAGTTTGACTAACATGAGAATAATCATAATTAGTGATATCATTAGATTGCTGACTCTGAGATATAACGGAGTCTAAAATCCATGTGGAAGGAAAATTAATTTCATTCCATCCAATAAGTCTCCTAGTGGTGACTTTAGATCTAGCAAAATTAGTCTCAAATATCATGGTCTCGTTTGACGTATCAGTCAATTTACATCGAGGAGTTAAAGTAGACAAGAACTTATAGTAAATTCTATAAGATAAACATATAAGTTCAGATCCAGGAGCATAATTATAACCATGAGTCTTAACATTTAAAGTTAATGCATCTAAAATATTGATGTCAGATAAAGATAATTGCAGATTGGGTTGAGTGTTGAAATATACGGGACCATAAGCCACCGTAGATTCAATTGAACCCATCAGAGATGCTCTAAAATTTAAATTTCTTGCATCTCTTAGGGCAGCCATAAAAGATTCTGGTAACCCTTTAAGGGTTAGAGGTTTAAAAGCAATTTGTACCATGGCAATATGCATAAAACTATACCTTTTTCTATAAGGCAAAACATCTCGTTCATTTAATAAACGCACAGTTTGCTCTGACGAATTTAAAGCAAGAGATTGTTCAGTTGTTTTTATCAACTGTTTAGAGGAAAATTTATCAAAAAATCCATAGTCATAGATTTTATTAATAGGGACTTGAGGAATAGTCCATTTATTTAATAAATCAAGATTCAGAGGTATATCTACCTCTTCAAGTTTAGTATTTTTGATACTAGTTTCTTCGATATCCATATTCGATAAGAATATGTATGTTGAATACTATAAGAACTCCGCAAGGTAATACTTATGCGGCTATGACAGTTGATAACCCCGATGATATCAGGAGTTATGAAAAGGTAATAAAAAGGGAAATAATATTTCCTTTAGAAAACCAAGATTTGCAATGGACCCTTGGAAGATACTCCAAAGGTATTTAATTGAAAAGTTATACTTCCCAGGAAAGTCATACAAAACCTGTTCATATTACGAGAACATTCTGAAAAGTTCAGGCAATGTCGAGATTCAGCACTTTTATGGTCATAACCATGAAACAAATACTATAAACTTCTCAAAATTGATCATTAAGCAGATTATATCTGCTGAAGAGTGGGGAACGTCCACAATGAAAGAACGTCAGGTTATACTTGACAATAAGCAACAATTCAGTTATACTTATTGGGATTATATCCAAGCTTTCTCAGATGTGCTTTATTATAATAATGACAGGCACAGGCATACTTGGTTTATTAAAATATGTCCCAGAATATACTCTAGAAAGATTCCAAATTGGTTCTTAAGTTGGTGGTCATACCACGGTCCGACGATAGATATATTGCCGCCATTTTATAAGAAATTATATGATGAATGGTTACAGTTATCTCCAGATCTGAACACATTATTCAAACAAAAACATACATGTTGGCCTGAGAAAATAGGTTAAATTTATTTCTTTTTGGAATTTTCTATTCCATGTATTCACAAATGGATCCCAGAAGTCGGTTATACCGAAGAACAAATTCCCTGTTTATACCGGATATATTTTAACAATTTTTGGGACAAAATGATGAAGATTGACCCAAACACCAACCAGATGCATGGACAAGAGACTGTTGATAATATCAAGGCTGCAATAAAGACTTATAAGGAAAAGGCTAAAGAAGCCATGATGGAAGATATTTCTATTAAATACATTGCTAGAAAGATCGATTTCCAGCATAATAATAAAGAACAGATGGTAGAAGAATATCTTAAAGATGTTCGAAAGACTTTACTATTAGAAATGGACAAATCAGATACTTCAATGAAGAGTAATACAGGACATTCCTGTAATAAAGATGATACTTTGACCAATAATTCACAAAGTGAAGAGTCAGCAAAAAGTGTAGATCTTTCAGAGGTAGAAGATTTTCTACAAAAGCTAAAAGGCAAAGAAACGAAGAGATAATCAGAGAAAATTATGGACCCCACAAGTCATACTCATGGGACAAATCAAAAGAAGACACCACAAGTCATAATCGTGGATCCCAAGACAGCAATACCTCTGTCACTGTACACTGATAGGTGTACTGTAGATTACTGTAAAAATACTGTACAGAGATTCTTCTTTTCTCTTTAAATAGAGGCTTCCGCCTCATTCTTTAGGCATCAGAAATTTTTAGTTTTCTTCCTTTCTCTAGTTTTACTCTGCCTTCTCTCTACAATCAGAAGACAGTTTTGTAAAGTTTCAATTTTTAAATTTTTGTACAGAGATATAAAAAATCGTCCAAAGTTTGGGCAAAGGGCTTATTTGAGGTACTTAAATTTCTGTTTTTCTTCCTTCCTCTTCACCTCAGATGGCCGGGCTTATAGCCGGCTAAATCCATATCTATGTTGAATACGTTACTTCTTAGCTTCTTATTAACTATGAACTAGACTCTATTTAAATCAAGAGATTCTAAATATGAATAGTTAACTTATATTATGTAAATTTTTAGCTTGGTTCCGAGATGGTGGTACAGTCGTGCTATGAATTGCAGACTTCGATTTGCCTTAGTGGCTACGTGTAACGTCTGGAGAGAGGCCATTTATTTGAACTGTTTAAGGCCGTATAATCCCAGTGAATCCTTCAGGGTATCCTACACACATGGTCTGAAGTCACCGCAGTACTTAGTTACTGACAGGCCCCTTGCTCGGATAAAAGGTTTGCCATACAGCTAATTATCTACATAATCATAAGGATAAAGATTCATATCATAGAATCCCTTAATTTTGATTCTTGTTTGAAGACAAGGATACAGTCTTGATCGGTCTAGTGACGCCGTGCGGATTACCGCCAGCAAATCCAGATCTTGGTCATTATTGGTATATAATAATAATAATAATAATAATAATAATAATAATAATAATAATAATAAAGAAAAAAATCAAGGACATTTGCCAGGTGGACTGCTTCTCAATTAAAAAAGAACATGAAACTCAGGTGCATTTCTAAGAGCAATACGCAAAATGCAACGGCAATGCTTATGAGGTAGGAATTTAGTAAGAAATGAACTTTATCGTGGCTCCTCCCTTCCCAATAATTCCATCACAAGAGCTGTTGGGCACAACTAGTCTAACTTTTGATCGCACGTCATCACCATCTTTAGCATAAAACTGACTCAAGAAAGAGAGTATTTCAATCAATATGTCGATAAATGTACAGAGAATGGGATTCAAGAGGGTGTATTACCTCATCTAGCAATTTACCAAGAATAAGTTCAACTGCCTTGAGTATATTATCCACAAGCCCAGATACCATTATAACCCTATCTGATGTACCAGGGAAAAACTCAAAGTTGCTTGACAACTGAACTCTTGCCCCAGAACGGGACTGAAACTCGGTGGTTGTTGAGCCACCTTTTCCAATAATTGAACCGGCTTCAGCATTTGATAAAAGAAACTTGACATAAGTTTTCTCCTCCTCGTGGCCTGGAACATCAGAGAGAAGGAAATAAGAGACAACACAGAAATAAAGTAGCCCTAAAATTGATATTGTTAGTGATCAGAAGAGATAGTGATAACACAGGCTACTGATCAAAATTAAAATCATGATTTTGAACAATCAAATTGAAAGGATAACAAGTAAACATGAAGCTTATGAAACCGCAAAGGCATTAAACAAAGTGCAATACCTATGTGCCTGTCTCATGATATCAAGCAGCTTTTCATATATAAATCCTTAGTAATGAAAACAAAATCTGGCACCTCCTTTCCCATCTTCAAAAGGAAAGTACCAAAATCGATGCAATACAGGATAATATTGTCAACTATACAAAGTGGGAAAAGCATAAAGTTATGCTGGGCTTAAAGTGCAAATAAAGCGCCCACTTTAACCAAGAAAACCGCATATTAAGAAAAACGAAAACGCAATAACAATGGAAAAAGGTTATTCAACACAAACAAAAACTTAAATGGAGAAAGAAACTTTAAAAAAGATACTGCTAATTTCTAGTCTATAACAAATATTGCAAAAATCATGCATTTATTACTTTCAAACTATCAGTAATCAGCTGAGTAATGCTTTTGCACATATATGGTGCGTCATCACCCTTATAGTCCAGTTGATAGATGGTAATAATCATACTTTGTTAGCCCAAACATGAGTAATCATAACTTTGTTAGGTCAACTAACAATGGGGCAGTCTTATAATGCATGTAAAAGCTTTAGATATTGTAATAAAGCCCTAAAGTGACCTAATGCTATTGGAGCTTTAGACTTGACTTAGCGCAAACATAAACTTGGCTACTCGCTCCTGCATCAATCTCCCCTAGATGGAGAGGATTTTGCCTCAAATTTGGATTTAATCATATGCATGTTAGGGTAAGAGATGTTCGACATCCAACTGTATCCTCACTGACGCTCCAGCTTGTAGTGTTGCTACAAAAAAGTTTTGAGCACTCTGAAAGGCCCTTTAAATCGAAGCTTTAGTTCTGAATCGAGGCTTTAGTTCTGAATTTTCAGTTTATTTGATTATGTTTTTTCTTATATCTTAATAGGGATTTAAAAATGTCCCAAAGTTCGAAAGAGAAAGACCCTGCTTGGCGATATGGCGATAAAGTTAATGAAAAGAATAATACAAATGTTGTATGCAAGTTTTGTAACAAGATTACGATGGGGGAAATTTATCGCTTTAAATTCCATCTTATTGGTAGCGATAGAAAAGTCACAAATTGTCCGAAATGCCCACCGAAGGTGAGGGAGGAAATAAAGAATTTTGTTGAGAAGAAGAAGGAGGAGCAAATAAATCAAATGAGTAATCAACCATTTGTGACCAATCTTGAAGATGATGATGATGATGATATGGAAGAAGGTGAAGGTTTGTCATTTCCAACAAAACGCGGAAGAGATGCAATCTCTTCAAGCCATGGATCAACGGGTACGAGTAGGACTAAAGGTCCTATAGATTGTTATTTCCCAAAGAAGCCAGAAGCAATGAGCGATGGAAAAGATGTGCAAAAAATTGCTAAGGACATTTTAAGAGATCGTGCAGTTAAAGCTTTTGCACGATGGGTCTATGATGCTGGGCTCCCCTTCAATTAAGTCAACTATATTGACACTTTTGGAGACTTTATTGAGGTTGTTGGTCAATATGGACCTAGAATGAAGCCTCTCACTTATCATGAAATTAGAGGTCCTTATCTAAATAAGGAAGCGGGTGAGACCAATAAAATTGTGGAGGAACATAAAGTTGTGTGGAACAAGTATGGATGCTCCATTATGATGGATAAGTGGACGGCAAGAACTGGGAAAATGATTATTAATGTGTTAGTGAATTCACCCAAGGGAAGTTTGTTTCTTGAGTCGATTGATGCTAGCGACTCGTCCACTGACCACATCAAAATGTTCGCCTTGTTTCAGAACACCATTGAAAAGCTCGACCCAAGCAAAGTTGTTCAAGTGGTCACTGATAATGCGAGTGAAAATGTTAAAGCAGGTGGTATGTTGCAAGGAGCGTACCCGAATGTCTATTGGACTCCATGTGCGGCTCATTGTATCAACTTAATATTCGAGGACATTTTCAAGGAAAAACCCTTCTCTACAGTTTTTGGCCAGGGCATTAGGGTAGTATATTCTTATATTGCTCAGCGGCCTTTGTTATTGAATATGATGAGAAGATTCACCAGACAAAAAAATTTGGTGAAACCGGGCAAGACAAGGTCTGCCATTGCTTTCTTGACTTCACATAGTATCCACTTGCAAAAAGCCAATTTGAGAAAGTTGTTCATTTCAGAGGAATGGAACAAGAGTAAATTTGCAAACACGCATTATTCTTTCTTATTCTTTTTGGAATAATGTCCTTCATGCTCTTAAAATTGGTGGCCCTTTGATTAAAGTACTCCGTTTGTTGGATGGGGAAAAAAAAACCATCATGGGCTACCTCTATGAAGCTATAGATAGGGCCAAGGAGGTTATTCAAGCATCATTCACTGATGAGCAGAAATATGCAAAGGTCTTTCAGATCATTGATTCAAGATGGACGGAGCAACTTCATCGACCTTTGCATGCAGCTGGACTTATTCTGAACCCGTCACTCTTTTATGACCAGTATGAGAATAATTCTCATACTGGCTACAGAAGTGTGGAAGGGATTCCATGAGTGCGTAATTAAGTTGACCCCAGATGAAGACTTGCAAGAAAAGATAGTAGATAAGTTTGCTATTTACAAGGCAGGTGAAGGACTTTTTAAGCTGCGACTGACTATTAAACATAGAAAGACGAAGTCGCCAGGTGATCGAGTGCTTTTATATTTTACAGCTCTAACTTTTAATGTATTTTTTATCCTTATTAACTCTTGAATATTTTTTTTCACTTCTATAGTTGAGTGGTGGGACCAATATAGTGCAGAGACCCCGGATTGACAAACTTTCGCCATCAAAGTTCTAAGTTTAACTCGTAATTCATCCGGATGTGAAAGGAACTGGAGCGTTTTTTAACACGTGAGAACTAAAAAGAATGATTTCATGTTTTGAGATAAAGTAAATTATATCTCAATTGTCCTAACTCCTACTAATTAGTTGACACATCTTGTTTGCAGATTCATACAAAGAAGAGGAATCGACTAACCTTGAAGCGTCTTCATAATCTAGTGTTCATAAAATACAATAGAGCATTGAGGCATCGCTACAACCGGCTAACCGGAGTCCCCGAAAATTGTGAAGATAAAGAAGTATTTGAAGAGCGACTCTACTTTCACTTGGGTGATGTTGCAGATGCTAGTGGAGTTGGGGAGAACCCTTATGGTTTAAGGGGGAATACTTCAAGTTCAAACTCGATTAAGGGAAAAAGTGTGGCTACTACAAGTCGATCTCTATCCCTAATTGATGAAGATGAAAGTGATCATGAAGAGGAAGAGGAAGAGGAGGAAGAAGATGTACGAGCAATATGAAGATAATAGAGGAATTCAAGATTTTGACAATCCTGAAGAAGAACAATAAGAGTAGAAGAATAAGATGTTGATTCTAGTAATTTAGCGGTTTTGATTTTGCTTGTCCTATGGTTTATGGAGGATTTTGTGGTACCTACTTTTAGTTTTTAAATTGAACTTTTTGATTATTTATATTGTGTCTTTGCAAGGTTTACATTATGTTTTTTAAGAATTGCGCTTCACTTCAATGAAGCGTGCGCTTCGCTTTTGAAGCGAGGCGAGCCCCTGTCGCTTTTTTTCGATTCTCGTTCTCAAAAACACTGTCAAAAACAAAGCTTCTTCATGTTCTGAGCAAATTCAAAATGTGGTAGAAGACTCATTTTCTGAGACTCTTTCTCACCATGTCTGTCAATGGGTACCGAACGTAGTCTTCAAAAAGTGACTTAAGTCACAACCTAAAGTTGTTATCTTTACAACTTCATGAAGCTTGTCCGCCTCCTTGGAAGAATGATAAGAAAATAATAGAGACATTATGAATGGTATTACATCGACTCAAGAGTGCTAATTCAGAAAACCGACAGCTAACTAGCATTATTAAGTCTTTGTTCCAAGGAGCCCACCACAAAATCCATGCTAACATCATTCCAAGGATAGCTAGATGTGCACACATGCCCGGTTGGTGATGGCTCTTGGATTTATGACAAACTGTGCATCTCTCCACAATGAGTTGAACATATTGAGCCACTTTGGGCCAAAAGAAGTGTTCTTGAACATACTAAGCGCTTTCGTTACACCAAAAGGTCCAGCTAACCTTCCAATGTGCTTTTCTCGCGACATGCTATAGTCTTGTTGTTTATCACGAACTGCTGATATTGATCCCCAAAAAAGAAGGTAGTTGGTAGATACAGCTAGGCCATGAACAGCCAACCATCATACTGTAAAAATTGGATTGGTTCAATCGATAGTCATCAGGGCCTCCTAAAACAATCTACTAAATTCATTGAGTTGTTCCAACTTCCAAGGGATCAAATCGGTTAGATATTGTTTTTTTTATAAGTATATCTAGAGACGTAATTCACATCTTTTTTTGAGACGTAATTCGCATCTTTGGAACCAAACATCGGGTTATGAACTCATATACATCCCAAAAAACACCAAAATTCATCCTTAGGGTTTAAAATCACACATATAAGCTAAAAACCTGCTCACATACTGATTTTCACACTGTCGTATAGAAAGTCGGATCAACAATCTAAAACGGCATTATCATAAAATTCAAATACGGAACAACAAAAGATAGCAGATCTGAAGCATCCAATTGTTAAAAATATGCGCAAGAAAAAGAAGAGAATAAAAACAGAGATGATTACCTGAATGAGGAAGCAGCGATTGGCGAGGCGAAAATTGGTCCTGAAGACCTTCAGTAGACGAATTGTAGTTAGATTTTGTCCCTTCCGTTGCCATTATCAGTGTTTCTGTGTGAATAGAGAAGCGAGTTAAAGCATTCGCATCAGAAGCTGAAGAAGTGATGTGGCGATATGTGACTATGCGTGTGTGTGTGTATGTTACAGTACAAAATAAGAGGGGGAATTTTTCTAATTCAGAAGAGGAGGAAATGGATAGCGAGTGAAACAAATAGGATGAAGGCTACTTTAAAAAAGAAAACGTCTGCTGAGCTCTCTGCCTTCTTTTCCATTTTTTCCTCTTTCGTCTTTCTTTTTTACTTTGGGGAATCATTGCATTTTTGATCCCTCAATTATTGAAAATTCTTAATCTTGACACTTTTAATATTTACCGAGCATATTTAATCTTTAGATTAAATTTTTAATCTTTACATTAATGATTAGATTAAAATGTTTTTTTGCTCAATTTACATAAAAGTATTACTTTTAGAGCTATATTACTCTTAAATATGAAGTGCCAATACATATTTACATAACACATATACATTTAAATAATTTATCAATTAATAATTCATTTAATTTATAAACATTCACACATAAATAATTTTAATAAAATGCTTGTTTCACTTAATTGAAAGTGTTATGCTAAACGAATTATCTAAATTTAGTATAGACTAAAATCATAAAAAAGTGGCATATTTGAAGCTAGTAGAGAGTGCCAATGAGGAGGAGAAGAGGGCGAATAGGAAGTGTTATAAGAAGACAAAGAAAGAGGCAAAGTAAGTGGTCACGACGGCTGAGACTGCGGCGTTTGAACGCTTATATGAGGAACTTGGGGGCTAAGGCGGCGACAAGAGATTGTACATGTTAGCCAAGGTTAGAGAGAGGTAGGCTCGGGCCCTAGACCAAGTGAGGTGTCAAAGACGAGGAAGACAAGGTACATGTGGAAGAGGCGTATATTAGGCGTAAGTGGCAGCCGCGCTTCCATAAATTCTTGAACGAGGATGGGGACAAGAACCTCGTGCTTGGGGAGTTGGAGAATTCAGAGAACCAGTGAGATTCTGGATTTCATATGCGTATTAAGGTTGAGTAGGTAATGGAGAAGATGAATAGGGGTAAGCCGACTATGCCAGATGAGATCGGTGGAATTTTGGAAGGACATGGCCCGGACAGGCTTGGAGTGGCTTACTATATTGTATAGTGTCCATTTTAGAATCGATGCCCGAAGAATGGAGGTGGAGTTTGATGGTTATGTTGTACAAGAACAAATGTGATGTCCAGAATTGCAATAATTATAGGGATATGAAGTCGTTGAGTCACATTATGAAAGTTTGGAAGAGGGTGGCAAAGAGGAGGGTAAGAAAATGTGTGTCTATTTTGGAGAAATAGTTCAGATTCATGTCGGGGCAGTCGACTACAGAGGTCTTCATCTTGTGAGGAGATTGATAGAGCAGTATAGGGAGATGAAGAAGGCCTTGCATATGATGTTCATTCACCTAGAAACTATGGTGATTAAGAACATGTGCGATGGAGCTAAGACTCGGGTGAGGATTGTGGGAGGAGACTCAAAAAATTTCTTAGTGGTGATGGGGATTGCATTAGGGATCAGCTCTTCATCCATTTTTATTTGTCCTGGCGATAGATGTGCTGACACGACACTTTCAATGGGAGGTCTCATGGTGTATGTTATTTGCATATGACATAGTGTAGATTGACGAGACGCGTTGCGGGGTTAACGCTAGGCTGGAGGTATGGTGAGGTTCGGGAAGAAGGGCAATGGGAGGATTTGACTTATGATGTGGAGTCGGTGGCTATTTTGGATCTGCAAGTTCGAAAGTTGAGGTCGAACAATATAGCATCAGTGAAGGTTCATTAGAAATGTCAGCCGGTCGAGGAGGCTACTTAGGAGATCGAGCAAGAAATGCGGAGCAGATATCCCCACCTTTTTGAGACCCTAGGTATGATTCTAGACCCGTTCGAGGACGCACCTTTATTTAAGAGGGGGAGAATGTAACGATCCGACTAATCATTTTGAGTATTTTAGTCCTGTGTTCTCTATTTAATGCTTTACACATGTGCGTTTCTGATTATATTACTTGTGGGGTCGGTTGGTTTGATTTTGAGAGAGATTTAGATTGTATTGGGATACTTAGTTTCAAGGTTGGATGCTTAAGTTGTAAGAGTTTACCGGAGTTTGACTTTTATATAGACAACCTAGAAATGGTATTTTAATGGTTCCAATTAGATCATATGGTAATTTTGGACTTAGGTGTATGTCTGTATTTGGATTTAGAGGTCCGTAGGTTGATTTGGTGCTTTTTGGCGAAAATTGAAAAGTTGAAGGTTTGGAAGGTTCATAGGTTTGATCGGGAGTTGACTTTGATGATATAAGGTTCAGATTCCGGTTTTGGGAGTTGGAATGGGTCTATTGTATCATTTGGGACTTGTGTCCAAAATTTGAGGCCAATTCGAGTTGATTTGATGTGGTTTGGTATGAGTTTTGAAAGTTGGAAGTTCATTAGTTTTCTTAGGCTTGAATTGAGGTGCAATTCGTAGTTTTGATTTTGTTTTGTATGATTTGAGGCCTCAAGTAGGTCTGTGTTATATTTTGGGAATGGTCGGTGTGATTGAATGGGGTCCAGAGGACCTCGGGTGTGTTTCAGATCATTTTAGATTAAGTTGGCATGGCTGAAGGTTTTTGAGTTATGGTGCTTCCACACCTGCAATGGATGGACCGCAGGTGCGAAGCCCCAGAGGTGGCTGGGTGGCCGCAGATGTGGTCCGTGGCTGGGAAAGTTGAGTCCGCAGGTGGAGACTGTGGAGCGCAAATGCGCGAGCGCAGAAGCGCAGATTTCTCTGCAAAAACTTATGTGGGCTGGAAGAGTAGGACCGCAGATGCGGCGATTTGTCCGTAAAAGCGGAAGCACAGATGCGCTTGGAGTTCTACAGATGGGGGTGGTCGGGCACTTAGTAGACCTCATAGATGCGAGGAAGGATCACAGAAGCGGTGTCGCAGGTGCGACATTTTGGCCCACATATGCATATTAGCTGCGCAAATTTATAATTCAAAGGGTTTTGGTTATTTCTCATAGTTTGGGGTTGTGGCGCTCGACTAGAGACAATTTTTAGAGAGAATTTCACTACAATTTAAGGGGTAAGTAATCTTTACTTGATTTTGGTGTTATTTAATTACTCGTGGATTATTATACCTAATTTAGGCGAATTAAATGTGAAATATGAGAGTTTTTGGACTATGATATTGGAGAGTAAAAATTGATGATTTGAGGGTCGATTTGAGGTCGGAATTGGATAAAACACATATATTTGGACTCGTATTGGAATGAGTGTTCGAAATTTGTGAGTTTTGTCAGATTTTGGGGTGCACACCTGGGGTTGACTTTTTGGATTGACCTTGCTTATTTGAACCAATATCATAGCTTTATTTTTTGGGGTTGTTTCCTAGGGTTTTATTGATGATATTAAGTAAAATATCTAAACCTGGTTTGAGGGTAATTATTCTTGTGAACTATGATACTTGAGATGTGAGGCTGACGCGCGTACAAGGTGGCGGGCATGTGTGTGCACACCGAGGTATTCATGATCCGAGTAGACTTTAGGCTACTACAAGACTTGTTTGCTTTTATGCCTCGTTATGTCCATGTTTTCTCTATTTGTATGATTATTTTAGTTATGATTCATGTTAAAAGTCATGTCTAGGCTATGTGCTTATTCATTTGAGACATGATAGGGCTATTCTTGTTGTTTGAGCTGTTTGCCTTAATTGTAGTCATATTCTCAGTCATAATTCTTTATCTGCATGTTGTATCTCTATCTCTGTATATTACGTGTATGTCATATCACATGTTGTTGTTGCCTTTTATATGTGATATTGTTTGAGCTGAGTTCTATGAGATGTTTGAGACTTGAACGGTTGATGACTGATGTGGACTATTGAGTCGTGTTGTGAGTTATATTGAATAGGGTTGCACGCCGCAACAGATTGATATTTGGATCGAGTTGCATGTCACAACGGTTATAAGTTGATTAGCGCTTGGGCAAGGATCTGCACGTACGGAGTATGATATTACAGTAAGCGCATGCACAATGTTATATGTGTCTTGGTGAGGGTATTTATGTCAGGCACCCGTACGATGCTGAGTGTGGTTGTATGTGAGATGGTAAGGGGCATTTGTACCAGGCACTGTGAGTGTACTGAGGGTGAGTGTACTTGATGACTTCGCTGTGATGTTATTGACTTGACATGTATATTTGACATGTAGGCATAGAGATTTATTTTTTCTCATGCTAGATGGTAAATGAAACGTCTTATCTATTGTTGAAAATTTAGAAAATCACAGTTTTCTTGATAAACTCATGTTTTAGCGATTTCATGGTAAAAGATTGGATTTTGACTGTTACACTTGGAAAGAATGTCTAATTTTTCATAATTGTGAACGAGTTGAACATGATATCTTTTGAATTATTTACTTTTACGGTCATCGTTATATCATGTGTTGTTATTGATTATTGGTATTTTCACTGACTTTCTTCTGAGCTCATCACTATTTTCAGCCTAAAGTTAGGTTTGTTACTTATTGAGTACATGGGGGCGGTTGTGCTCATACTACACTCTGCACTTTATGTACAGATCCAAGTACTTCGGGATGTGGTGATTGCTAGAGGTTTGCACCAGTTTCAGCTTGTGGAGACTACGAGGCAACTGCTATGTCGTTCGCAGACCTTGAAGTCCTCTTTTGGTTATTTTGTTATCATTGTTCTATTATTTAGACAATTTTGTATTGAGTATTGACTATGTATTTTGAGATTTAGTAGTGCTCATGTACTCGTTGACACCAGATCTTTGGGTTGGTTGTAGTTGCGATATTGTTGCTATTTTATGATACTACCATTGTTGAGATTATTAAGTTCTGTTATTTGAGTTTTATTGTTATTGTGAAATTATTGGCTTGCCTAGCAAGTAGTGTTAGGTGCCATCGCGGCTTCGATGGGAGTTTGAATCGTGACATAAGAGTAAGATTTTCTTGAGGTTGGGAACACATGTATCAAAGGCAAGCCATTGTACACCATATTGCTGGTCCACTTGAGCCAAACAAACTTGATAGTTCCGACAAATTTTCAAGATGATTGAGTCTATTTCGTTGCCAAGTCTTAAAGTGAAAGGGTATGTATAAACATAAATATACCTTGATCTACTGAATGTAATCCTCCACACTTCACGAGGGGCTAAAACCTCAATGTTCTTCCAGTTACCATCCTCTTTCGCAACAGGAATACTGGTCGGGCGAATAGAAGAAGGATATTCACCACCAACTCTATTTTTGTCGTTATCAGAATCAGAAGATTCCTTTTGAACATGAAGATCCTTTTCAAAATATAATTGGAGAAGGGATGATTGTGTTTTTAGATGTACGTCCGATATTAGGTTTCTTATACTTGTTCTTCTTGGATGGACCACCACCGATGCAAGTCCTGGTGCCGGTGGAATAATATACAGTTATGTTGTTTAGGGGTAGAAGATGTGTTGTCGAGGAAAAAATAGCAGAAGACATGGTGTTGAAAAGTATGAATTTATAAATTTTACTAAGAAAAAGGGAGTTGCAGTGAATCTTTAGGATGAGTCGAAGAAGAAAGTTTGCAAATATGAAGATAAAAGTGGTGAAAAAGGGAGAAGTTTATAGGCGGCACAATGCAAGGAATCAAAATTGGAGAAGAGAATTTGAAATCAAGGTACCGGTTGAAGAAGACAGCATTAAAAGAGCAGCTATTATAGAGAATCATATCATTTACTTTCAACAGTTATGCGGCTATCAAGAGGGGTCTTTATTCACCTTAAAGAAGAGCATGATTTGGGAATATTGTCCTCCCTAGTTTTGGCTATAAATAGAGAAATTTGTCCTCATTGAAGGACAAAAAATACTTGTATGAAAAAAAGGCTAATACTCTCTCTTATTATGCAAAACTTTACTCTGCTAATATTTAGTTTTCAGCATTGTTCTTGTCTCCGGAGAGGTCAATTCAAAAGCTCAGGCTTGTATTTTCTTCAATTATTCTTATTTTACTCGCTTTCGCTATTCATTATTTTATTCTTCGGATCAATTTAATCCATGTGTTTATAAATTACATTACAAATTCAACCGTACCATTTTATGGGTAAACAACTGTAGCTCAAGATATGTCAATTGTACCATGTTCTATCATATCATCTGAAAATGCATTTAGGAAATAAAAAATGCAACTCAATGAATGAGTATATACATTAACTGGATGAGCATTAAATATGGTCGTCTACTACATATATGAGGTCAACATGAATCAAATGAGAGATCCATAAAAAAATTATCAATTCTAGTTTTGAAGATACGTGTGATATGGATAACTAAGTACTTTTATTCATAATATATTATTTTTTTGAGAAAATAAAAATATTAAATTAGTACTAAATTGGTTCCACCATATTCCATAGCGATGTCACTTAGGACATTTAGATTACTTAGACTTGCTAGCAAAATTACATGCATTATTAGATTAACTACTTAACAAAAATAATGACACCAAATTTATCTTTTTTCAGTGCATAGTTAACAAAAATGGGAGGCCTTGCAAAGCGGGTGATCTTGTTCAACTTGGACTGATGGGAAACTTCATTTGCTAACATGTGTGTGACTGAATTTCCTTGACGGAAGGTATGTCTAATCGCCATGAGTCTCAGTTGCGGCATTAACAACCTGCAATTATAAATAAGATCTTTAAATACTTCATTACCTTCTTTTATTAATTTAATCACCTACGTTGAGTCTGTTTCAATCTCTAGCGGCTTTAGTTGCATTTCCAAAGCAGTTTGGAGGCTTTGTTTTAGCACTAGAAATTCTACCTGAAGTGGAGATACCGCATAAGTGAAGTTTGTAATGCTCACAATCCAGTCTCCGTTGGTGTTTCTGATGAGGCCACCTAAACCAGATTGAAGGTTTTCCTCCTTGAAGTAACCATCCATATTTAATTTGTAATAACTTTTTGGTTGCTTATGATATATGACATAAATAGTACAATTCTTGGTGATACTAGAGTCATCATCAGATAGAAATTTATATTCCAAGCATAATAAAGAATATTTTTTGTAGTCATAGATAAAGCCGTATTATTATGATTATTCTTGTTCCTGTTATCCACAGACTCCAGAGTATAAAAGGGAAGAACACTGATCAATTAACATGAAAACTAGATGTATATAAATTTTGATCTCTTACCTAACAAAGCCAGCGAGTAGTAATAGGAATGATTATGTTGGGCATCCCTAACTTAGAC
Source organism: Nicotiana obtusifolia (assembly GCA_002018475.1). Lineage (NCBI taxonomy): Eukaryota > Viridiplantae > Streptophyta > Magnoliopsida > Solanales > Solanaceae > Nicotiana > Nicotiana obtusifolia. Next base: position 5,870 of record MCJB01052577.1, on the reverse strand, counting down.
CAGAATGATGTAGCAATAGAACAATAGAAAAAATATAAGTTGTAGTTTATGTAGAAGCTTTGCACACATGGCATAATGTACTCAATATTAATACCTAAGTGATTAAGATAAGATCAACGTGGAAGCCTTTCATGAAAACATTGTCATAAGAAAACTTAATTTTATTGGGACAATTTACATTCCAAATCCAAGTGAAGTCTTTGTTCGAAGAGGAGGGGCCATCAATTATTTCATAACAAAACTTCGTACTAAAGAGACCATTATTATTGCCAGACCAAGTAGGAATGTCGTTGGTTCAATGTTTCAAGGTTAGTGCAATGATACACAAATTATTGAAAATATTATCAGGCATATTGAAAGATATTTTAGATAGGTCCCATTTATTATTCTTAAACAAGTCTTCTATTCTGAGAGAGATATCACTTTTGGTCAAATAACCTTCAATACAACTTCTAAGGCATGGAACATTAAGCTTCCATCTGGATATTCAAATTAGAATTCGTGTTTGGTAGCTAAAGAACTCAAGATTGCAGTAATTCCACCCTCTAAGAACACTATTTCAAATAATGGACGTATTGATTTTAGTTTTCCTAAATGCATGGTTATTAACAAGGACCTTGACCCACGGCGCATAAGGGTAGTGTATGAGTCGCCAAGTTAAACTGGTTAGAAATTTTTTGATTTGGCAGACCTTATGCCCAACCCCCAACCTCTTTATATTTTAGAAGTACATTCAAATTAAGTATATATAGGCCTCATTTATTTTATTTTTTTAAAGATTAAGACGTTTGAATCTGCATTCACATATGAATTATAAGATGTGTATTAAGATTAGAACGTCTGAATCTGAATATCACCTCTGAATATCAAGATGTATATTAAGGTCTGAATACTAAATGATTAAGACTATTTATGATTTTTTATATCTGAATATAAAAAATTATATTTACTTAATGATTAATAAACATAAATTCAAATTAAATACTAATTAACCCGTTATTCTGTCAACAAAATAATTTTAGATAATAATAAGGTAGTTGGTGGAGTTGATGGCTAGTGATGGAGCTTGTGCATGCCAACTAGAGGCGGTGATTGGTTTTGATTTTGGTTGGTGGTTGTGGTTCTGGGTAGTTTATGATGGTGAGCATCGACGACTATGGTTGATAATGGTGGTGCGAGTGGTTGGTAGTGGCAGTTAAGGTGGATTGGCGGGTGTTTGTGGTTAAGGAAGATGGTGGTGGGGGTGGTAGTTTATAATTGCTGCAGAAAATCGTGGGTTAACTAGCACACAATCACACATAAAGCAAATAGAGAATAAAAATCAACACAAAAATTTACGAGGTGAGGCTAAGCCTAATCTAGGGAGAGAAACAGAGAGAGTTTTCTATTATGAATGAGAAGAAAAGCACAATACCATCTTTAGAATCTCCAACTACAACCTTGTATATAGATCCGAATAGTCCTAAATCTATAAGGGAAAGGTTTCCCAATTTGACAAGGACAGTAGGTTTTTCTTTCTCAAATCTATTAGGACAATGAGTTTTCCCAAACCTATAGGGATTAGGGGTTTCCAAAAGTACAAGGGAATAACTCAAGCCACAAAATAACAAATCTTCCCCTTGGCTTGAATTCTCTTCATCAACAGGAGCAACGTCTCTCTACCTTGCCTTCAGCCCTCGCGAGGGCTCTATTGAGTACTGCACTGTCACGACCCGAATCCCAAACCCGGTCGTGATGGCGCCTCTCGTGAAGACAAGGCCATCCAATTCGAACCATAACTCATTTTAAGCAATAAATTTAACAAGAGAACAACACAACACAGTTTAATAGCAGTCATTTGCGAAAAAAAACATAGTGAACCATCCCAACAACAGCCCGAAATCAGGGTGTCACAAAGTCATGAGCAACTAATGAAATTCTAATAACAAGATTAGTATTACAATATCTCTGGAACAATTGTTTGAAGAAAGTGGAAATGAGATAAGGGGCTGCAGACGCCAACAGCTACCTCGTAGTCTCTGAGTCACCGCTCTGACAATCGTAGTCAATGCCTCGGAGCGGAATCAATAACGCCTGAAACTACACACATGGTGCAGGGAGTAATGTGAGTACTTCCAACTCAGTGAGTAGCACATATAAATAATTACTGAAAGTAAGGAAACACGTAAAGCACAAGGCAATGCATAATGAAGCAGTAAATCATTATTTGAAAACAGTAAATCAGTAAGAATCATTTAAAAATCTTCCCAGCTCTGGTTACCAGTTGTCATTGTTACCAACTGTAATATCCCTGGGCTCAGTATCAATCTCACAGCTTTGGTTACCAGTTGTCATTGTTACCAACTGTAACCTACAGTTGTCATTGTTACCAACTGTAATATCTCTGGGTACCCTGCGCTCACTGGGGGTGTACAGACTCTGGGAGGGGCCCCTTACGGCCCAAGCGCAATATCATATCTCATGGTGGCGTGCCACCCGATCCCGTGGCGGCGTGCCACCCGATCCATTTATATCATATCCGTGGCGGCATGCCACCCATTCCATTTATATCATATCTGTGGCGGCGTGCCCCCCGATCCATTCATATCAAATCCCGTGGCAGCGTGCCACCCGATCCATTTATATCATATCCGTGGCGGCGTGCCACCCGATCCATTTATATCATTTAAAATGTCATTTAAATCTCAAAATTGAGTACAAATGGCTATTATGTAAAAACAGTGGAAAACAACATGAATGAGTTCAAGTAACGAATCAAACAGTAAGGAAACAGTGATAACTACCCCTAGCCCAAATATGGCAATCAGCCCAATTCATGATGATATCAAATAAGTTTCAATCAAATATATAGTAAAAATCATCAATCGGGACGGACCAAGTCACAATCCAAGTAGTAGACGACCCCACGCTCATAATCGAGCGCGTGCCTCACCTCAATATAGCACTACGATGTGCAATCCGGGGTTTCAAACCCTCATAACATCATTTATAATCACTACTCACCTCGAACCAGCTAAATTCCTAGCCCACGACGCCTTTGCCCTTCGAATTGGCCTCCACGTATGTCGAATCTATCCAAATTCAGAACAATTACGTCACAATATATTGAGGGAACAAAGCCCACGCGAAAACAATCAATAAATATTAAAAAATCCCAAAATTAGCAAAACTTGAGCCCCGGGCCCATTTCTCGAAATTCAGTAATTTTTCACCTCAACGGGTTTCTTATCTTCCCACGAGTTCAACCATACAAGATTTATCGAATTTCGACATCGGTTCGACCTCCAAGTCTTAAAATCTAACTCAAGGTTTTCCACAATTTTCTCCAACTTAAATCACCAATTACATACTAGAATGGCAATAAGTTTGGGTAATTTGACCAAGATTGAGTTAAGAACACTTACCCCAATGTTTCTCTCGAAAATCTTCCAAAAATCCTTCAAGATTTCGCTTCAATCCGAGTTCCCTAGCTCCAATTATGTTCAAGATGGTCAAAACCCCCTTCTTTAAGAATTTGTTCAAGAAAATCTCTTTTGGATATAGTTTTGAGGTTGATTTGTTGTGATTTTATTGTGTTTGGAGGTGTTTCTCTTTGTGGATAATGAAAATGGGTTTTGCATGGAAAATGGGCACTAATTTCTATTTATAAAAGGGTCAAAAATCGGAACAAATAAAACTTTCAGGTGGTGAAAATGCTATAGCATTTTCGCGTAGCATAATCAACATGCTATCCACATTTTGGACAGCTAGCGTAGCATAATCAACATGTTGTCCACATTTTGGACAGCTTCACGTAGCATTTCTGACATTGTAATCTGTTGCACTTTGCTATAGCATTTTCGCGTAGCATAATCAACATGTTGTCCATATTTTGGACAGCTAGCGTAGCATAATCAACATGCTGTCCACATTTTGGACAGCTTCACGTAACATTTTTGACATTGTAATCTGTTGCACTTTGCTATAGCATTTTCGCGTAGCATAATCAACATGCTGTCCGCATTTTGGACAGCATCGCGTAGCAAAATCAACATGCTGTCCACATTTTGGTAGCATTTCTGATATTGAAATCTGTTACACTTTGCTATAGCATTTCGGCGTAGCATAATCAACATGCTGTCCGCATTTTGGACAGCATCGCGTAGCATAATCAACATGATGTCCACATTTTGGTAGCATTTCTAACATTGAAATCTGTTACACTTTGCTATAGCATTTCGGCGTAGCATAATCAACATGCTGTCCACATTTTCGTAGCATTTTTGACATTTATGCAGATTTTCCTTTCCAACGATGAAATAGTCCATTTAACCACCAAAACTCACCCGAGACATTCGGGACCCA
>MCJB01052576.1:0-22957 GCA_002018475.1 Nicotiana obtusifolia | reverse complement strand
TTTTTTTTTTTTTTTTTTTTTTTAACTTGAGCTACTTACTGGTTTTAGCAGAGGTGAATCTAGGATTTGAACTTTATGGGTTCTCGATTCTAAGACGATGACCATAACCGCTAGCATTATTGGGTTCTGAATTTAATTTTTGTACATATTTAGTGGATTTCCTAACATTATAAAGAGTGCCTACATCCATCACTGGTACTTAGTTTTGGGTAACCCCTAGCATTCTAGAAGCTGTGATGTTTTTGTTGGTAATTGGATATCAGCTGTTGTTTGAACTTGGGACTACCAATGGCTGATTCTGAATTTCATGTTCCTTTTTTGTTGCTTGTGCTATCAGATTAAAGAAATTATCTTTCTTTTGCCCCGAAATCTGAATAAATTTAAATGAGTTGTGTGTCCTCGAGATTTTTCATAGTGAGAAGCCGTTGCTCTATGCAGAAGGTTTTGACATATATATCTAGAAGTCTTTAATTTAAAGCACTGTTGTCTTTTGGTGTCCTTGTGTATTTGTAACTATCTCTTTTAGGGCAAGATTGTGACGCTCTTGGGAACGGTTAGGTTTTTGCTATTTGCCATTTTGATACATATTCTCAAGCTGCTTCTTGGTTTGTTTTCTTAATTAGAAGTGTGTATCAAAGATTTTGGTTTTCTTTTTAATCTATATGATGGCTTTGAAATACTGGGTAAGAGTCAATCCTGGAGCAAGTTTAAAGTTCTGAGTCTTGGATGCCAAAAATTAAGTAAACATGTAATTATTATCAATCACATTTGTCTTTATTATCTACAACAGAACGTTGGTTTAACATCTGAACTGTCATTTGATTTGGCCGGATTGTCTAAAACAAAGTTAATCAATGCAACACGTGCGGTAACTGAACTTGTTTCTCATTAAATCATCTTTTTATAACAAGTGGGTAAATGACAGTTGTTGCACAAATGCAGTTGGCATCCTTTTATGGTATCAATTTTTTTGTGGGTGAGTGAATACAGACATGATTGGCTTCTCCATGATTTAATTATGTTCAAGGTGATTCAATTTGCGTACTTGTTATGTACAGATCTAGATCAGCTTTTACTGATGCCTTAATTATTTTGTCAACAGGGAAGCGATTGTGAATACCGCCATAGTGACGTAGCTCGGCTTAATCCTCGAGATTGCTGGTACTGGTTGAATGGAAGCTGCTTAAACCCAAAGTGCGGTTTCCGGCACCCTGTGAGTCATTTCTTCTCTAACATACTCTGCAATCTTAACATCTATGTGCTATAGGTACCATGATATAAAATTGACAGTTTATACTTTTATTAGTGAACAAAGAGTGCTCCGTGTAAGCTAATTGTTGACATGATAGTTAACAATCTTCTTCTTACAGCCGCTTGATGGATATTTGGGAACGCAAGTTCAAACTCCTACGGGATCTTCTGTACCTCCAGTGGCATCTGTTGCACCTACACCAAATGTTCCATATGGTTCTGGTAAGCAAGGTGTGCCCTGTATATTCTTCCAGCAATATTTCTGTTTAAAAGGTGATAGGTGTCCGTTCTTCCATGCACCGATCTCTGTATCTAACAAAGCCCCACCCCATCCTGTATCTACTGCTTCTACTGAGAAAACTCCTTTTAAGAAGGCATTTGGTGGGCTTGAAAAGTGTGTGCAAGGAAAGACATTTTCTCAAGCAAATACTTGGAAGTCTGGGGAATTGCCTGTACAAACACAACCAGTTGGGAAGCTGGGAACTCATTTGTCCAAGAATGATGCTGCCTTTAATGAGAATGTGCTGCCACCAAATTCTGTCATTGATATTGTGCATCACAGGCACAAACCAAAAAGTGTGCCTCCTACGAATGGGAATCCTATTGATAGGTCCAACAGAGTGCAGCAGTCTGTCAGGTTTGATGATCACAGCAGCATTCAGAACAAGGATGATGAGATTTCAAGGGAGCTTTCGCCTGGTTTTGATGTTCTTGTGGATGATGAGCTAAGAGGTAATGCTTTCTATCAAGCTGAAGATCAGTATGGCAGAAATGAGAGAAGGAATGAATACGATATTGGCCACTCTGCCGATTACACTTCAGCAGCAGATATTGGCCAAGATGCTTACCATGATGTGTATGGGCGTGACTCTCACGACAGGCTTCCGGGTCGCTCTGGTAGGGTGCAGCATAGAGCTTCTTCTGAGAGAATACAAGGGGAATCAGCTCATCTTGAAAGGAGACACCATGGTAGAGCGTACAGCCCTGAAGAAGTTCGAGAGTCAGATTTGAGACATCGTTTATCAAAGCATAAGAGGGTTAATGGTTTGAGGTCGGTCATTAGTCATGATTATGCAAGTGAAAAGCATGCTGACGATCGAGGCTACCAGAGTTCCAGGAGGGATCGACACCATTTACCGTCACATGATAGTTCCGTTGCTAGTCGTCTTCGAGGAAGAATAAAGCTACCAAGTAGATCATCCTCTCCAACTAATGGGACGGACATGTGGTTTGATAGGGATATGGATAGGGCTAGAGACCGTGGCAGGTTATCTTTAGAAAGGCCACAGCTTTTCTCTCAACAGGGAAGGCTTCGAGATAGAATAAAGGGAAGAGTGCAAGAGGATCTCAATAATACTGGAAGAAATAACAGTGGTCCACGCCTAAGAAGAGATATAAGTGAGAATGATTCTGATTTTTCTGGTCCACGAAGTCTTGCAGAACTTAAAGGTAGTAAAACTGCTGAGACCAGTGAACAAAATGTCAACGAGCAACAGGCCCTAGGGAAGCGTAAGTTCCAAAAGCGTGATGGCTATCAGCAAACTGGAGGCGATCTATCATTTGAAGGACCAATGCCGCTGCAAGAGATCCTGAAGAGAAAAAGAAGTGAAACGGGCATGAAATCTGATAAGAGTGAAGACTATCAACATGAAAGAAAAGCCCACTCATTGGTAACTTCCTCTATCTCCAGGAGCAGGTCTGACCTTGGGCAAAAGGAAGAATCTGATCCTGCATCAAGTGAGAAAAATGGGTTTCAAGAGACAATAGCAGCAGCTGGTCATCAATCTCCTGTGCACCATGGTGCAAATGAATTTGAAGCTGAAGAAGGGATGCTTGTGGAAGAAGAAGATAATCAAGACCCCGAAGGTCATGATCAGAGAGATTATGATTATGAGCAGGTTGATGGTGAAGACTACAATTTAGATGAAGGCGAGAATGCTGACGCTGGTGAGGAATACCTGGATGAAGATGACGATGATGGAGATGACTTTGCAAAGAAGATGGGCGTTGTTTTCTCGTAAACAATAGGATATGTCATTTGCTCTGAGCTGTTGCTATGGCTGTAAGCATTTGTGTGCCATTTTAGGCTGGCTCGAAATGAGCAAATTCAACTACTCTACTGATTTTATTTTTAGAAGTAGAGAGAACGCTCTTTTTCTTGCCCTTTGCACTATCAGAAATTTTTCGTCTTTGTATTTATACTTTGAGACTGGATGGAAAATTTTCCATCAGTTAGTGGCACTTGGCAGCACTATAGTTTTGCCAAAAAAGGTGTTGACTGTAAGTCTGTAACATTAGAGGATTAATAAGAAACATGTTTGCTATATCTTTTCTCCTGAAATTGGTGCAGCTGAGCTTAGTTGTAACTTTTTCTTTTTCCTATACATATTTGGTAGTGACATTGTTACTTGTATCAACAATGCAATTCTTGTCAGGTGAAATAGAACATGGAATCCTACTATTTTAGGAACAAGTCCTTTTTGATATAGAAAAAGCACAAATGAATTTTAAGGTTCTGATTTCCTATTCGGTAGACTATATGCAGCATAGCTCTTGCATTCCTTTTCCCACTAACTGGCTAATTCAGTTTTTTTAAGGCTCGAACTTTGAGACATTTAGTTAAGTGATGAAATTTCAACTATCTCATCACATTCCTGGTGATGATTCCTTGCACTTCTCCAGCTTTGATTTGGTGATACCGGAAAATGGAAATCACCTGTATTGACATTCTACTTTTCTAAAATTTTATTTTTATTTTTTGATTTCCACCCGTGGTTCGATATCAGCATTGGGGACTAAGATCGTTGATAATTTAAGCGTTTTGTATGTCAATATACATGTAGTTATTCTCTAATAAATTGCAATATCCCTCATAAAGACAACTAGAACGGCCTAACGAATTTTATGGCCTGAAGCCTAATTTTACGAGGGGCAGTAACTTTTTTTTTTAAAAAGATATTATTTTTTATATGAAGTCTAATTTTTAGCTTTCTTAAGATGCAAAGTTATTAATAATTTTCTTATAATCAATTTCTTCTAATAACTCTTTTTCAATTGACAATATAGCTAATCCATTTAACCTATCTTGAGAAATTGTTGATCTTAGGTATTAACTTTTTTTTAAAAAAGATATTATTTTTTATATGAAGTCTATTTTTAGCTTTCTTAAGATGCAAAGTTATTAATAATTTTCTTATAATCAATTTCTCCTAGTAACTCTTTTTCAATTGACAATATAGCTAATCCATTTAATCTATCTTGAGAAATTGTTGAGCTTAGGCAAGATTTTATCAATTTTAATTTTGAAAAACTTTCCGTTGAAGCAACGGTAACAGATTAACAGGAGTCTTTAACATTATTCTATAAGCAATGTAGGCATTTGGAAAAGAATCAAATCATTTTAATTGATCGAGTATGTCAATGAAAGTGTTGTCTTCTAATTGTACAATTTTTCTTAACACTTTTAATTCAAAAAATAAATCTAAACCTTCAATATCATATTGATTATTATGCTTTAAGGAGCATTCAAGATTAAGACAATATTTTTTCAAATTAAATTTCCATCATCAGGTGATCTCATTTTTTGCCGCTAAATAGACAATCGAAAATATTTTCATGTGTTTCGAATTGTTCAAATCTATTTTGAAGTGAAAAAATAGTCTTGTCTATTATATACAAAATGTAATCAACTCTAAAAGCCTCTTCGAAAGATTTTGAGATTTCATTATCAACATTCTTATCAAATTGTTTGATCCTATGTATCACATGTTTGTTACGAAATTCGGATTCGATATTTATTTTAAATGTAATTTCCTTGACAGAGATCATAGCAGTTGCAAATCCTTCTTCTCTATATTAGTTAAAAAAATAAATCAAATATTTTCACTTCTCATAACTTTTTCTTAACTTATATATAACCTATTATGTGTAATAAAAAATTGGGGTTCTCATCAATGTGGAGCCTAAAACAGTTGTTTTACTTACTTTAGGGAAGGGTCGCCCTGCTGTCGTTAAAAGAATTTTCATGTCATTTTTGTACAGTTCTCCCAAATACCGATTCCCCACTAAAAAGATACAAAAATCACATACGTTTTTTGGGAAAATAATTTTCAGACGAATTCTTTTCATGGTTGAGGCCGTCTTTTCCTTCTTTTGATCCCTTTAGACACGTTTCTTCTTTTCAATTTAGGCAATGGTTAACAGAACGAAAAAGAAAGGAAAAAAATATACTTACTCAACTCAGATATTTGAACTAATAAAGTACATCTAATTCTAAGAGCATAAATTGACATGAGTTGATCACAAAAAAATTGTATACGGCCTCATCTATTGTATGACTGATTGGAACCGAAACATAATGGATTGAAGATTGATTCCAAGTTCCGTCGAACCTAGGTATGAGATTAGAACATGCGCCTCTAAAGATTATCGAGTTCGACCTCAGAACTAGCTCCGACTCCGAATTAACTCGAGAGAACATCATCTAACCAAAATAATGGAAGGCCGAAATATCCGTAACCGGTCGCGCATCACGGCGGGAATCTCGATACGTATCAGTGAAAACCGCTTAATTAGCAAATCATGAGAGTGTACCTAAAGTAGGACTCCCCTACTATATAAAAGGGGTCTGATTATTTGTAAAGGACGGTAACACGCATCCCAAAAGCATTATAATATTATCTTTCTACAAACCACTGCTCCTCTGTATTTGATATTATTTGCATCATATTCAGTTCGAGTGAGGTCTATTTCTCAGGGCTATAACTGTTCAAGTCACACAGTTTGAATTTACTTTATTATTATTTGCTTTACTTATAGTTCAATCTATCGCTTTGTGTCAAATTAATCCACGTATCCTTAAAACCACTTATAAATTCAATCGTCATCCGATTTTGAGGGTAAACAGTTTGGCGTCCACCGTGGGGCTAAGGATAATAGTGGTTATTCGATACAAATCTCCATAACACACATTGCTTTACACTTGCTCTTTGAAGTGTCTTCGATTCCAGGCTAAAATACAAAAATGTCAAACTCTCAATCAGCACCTTTGCATGTTCACAACAAGCCCAGTCACCAAGGTGAAAATAACAATATAGCGCCCAGTAACGAGATACCGCCTGCTGATCTCGCTGGAATTCCGATCGCAGACCCGATTGACGCTAATTCGCATGTGGCTATCGATGCAAATTTGCCTACCGACCCCGAGAATAGCATCTGTAGTGGAACTTGGTCGACTGCATAGAATGCTCAAAATAATGGAGGGGACGAGGTCAATCTGCGGAAGATCTTCAAAATGTTGCAGGCCCAACAGGCGACAATAGCTCAGTTACAAAACCAGAGCCAGACACCCATCAGGATCGAGCCCCGCCGGTCTCGAGAAATCGCTCACAAGGAAGAACCGGTCGTGAAAAGGTCGAGCCGGAACGAGCCGGGTAGTAACCCCGAGATCATAAAAATGCTCGAGGAGCTGACAAAACGAATTTAATTAGGGGGGACGAAAATCGAAGCAAACAACTAAAAGGTGGAGACCTACAATTCTAGGGTCGACCAAATCCTGGGAGCACCACCGATACTTAAAGGCTTGGATTCCAAGAAGTTTGTACAGAAACCTTTCCCTCCGGGTGCAACTCCGAAGCTGATCCCTAAATTCCGCATGCCTGAAATTCCTAAGTACAGCGGAACAATTGACCCAAACGAGCACGTCACTTCATACATATGCGCCATCAAAGGAAACGACTTGGAGGATGATGAGATCGAGTCCGTCTTACTGAAGAAATTCGGAGAAACCTTTTCAAAGGGAGCCATGATATGATATCACATCTTACCCCCTAATTCTATTGACTCATTTGCTATGCTTGCAGACTCTTTTGTGAAAGCACACGCTGGGGCTATTAAGATTGAAACCAGGAAATCAGACCTCTTCAAAGTGAGACAAAAGGATAATGAAATGCTCAGAGAATTCGTATCTCGATTTCAAATGGAACGGTTTCGCTGATGATTGGGTTGTTCAAGCTTTTACTCAGAGACTTAATATTCGAAGCTCAGTGGCTTCACAGCAGCTGAAGCAAAACTTAATAGAATATCCGGCTGTTACATGGGCCGACGTGCATAACCGGCATCAGTCAAAAATCATAGTCGAAGATTACCAACTCGGGGCCCCTTCGGCGTCTGTTTATGCGGTCAGGACCTTCGACAGAGTCAAGAGAGAAATCGATCGTGAACCGAGGCTGAATAGGGATTGATATCAACCATATAACAGAGATCGGAGAAGCAGTGGGTCCGGGAGATACCCTATAGGAAACAAAAGGAGGAATGACCGAGGTCAAAGCAGACGCCTCGACAGGTCTAAAGACGCACCAAGGCTATTGGAATACAACTTTAATATCGATGTTGTAACCATTGTATCGGCTATCGAACGCATCAAAAATACCAAATGCCCTCGACCCCTACAGTCTGATCCAACCCAAAGGGATCCTAAACAGATGTACAAATATCACGGAACTCATGGTCACAGAACGGAGGATTGTCGACAGCTGAGAGAGGAAGTAGCTCGTCTATTCAACAATGGGCATCTTCGGGAGTTCTTGAGCGACCGATCCAAGAACCATTTCAGGAACAGGGATTCTAACAAACAGGAAGAACAAGAACCTCAACACATCATTAACATGATCATCGGAGGAGTTGATATCCCACAGGGGCCGATGTTGAAATGCATCAAAGTATCCATCATTAGGGAGAAACGAACTCAGGACTACATACCGGAAGGAACTTTATCTTTCAACGATGAAGATGCGAAAGGGATCGTGCAACCCTACAATGATGCACTGGTAATATCTATACTCGTAAATAAAATTCAGGTTAAACGTCTGTTAATTAATCCAGGTAGCTCGGCCAACATCATTCGATTAAGGGTTGTGGAACAGCTCGATTTGCAAGGCTAAGTCGTGCCTGCAGTTCGAGTTCTAAACGGATTCAACATGGCTTGTGAGACCACTAAAGGCGAAATAACATTACCAGCAAACACTGTGGGGACCATCCAGGAGACCAAAGTTTATATGATCGAAGGGAACATGAAATACAACGCTCTATTGGGAAAGCCATGGATCCACAACATGAGGGCGGTGCATGTTCACGATTAAAGAGGTGATACCGGCATCTACAGTTTCAACATCGAAGGGCCCAAACCAGGTGGTCAAAAAGAGGGCAAAATAGCAATCACTGATACCATCTTCGGCATTCAAACAAACAAGGGGAAGCCGAGGATGATGATTATGGGATTCCCAGATCTTTTATAGCCCCCGATGATTTCGACGCCACTAAATCGACGGTCGATGAACTGGAACAAGTAATATTGCGAGAAAACTTGCCCGATCGAAAGGTATACCTGCGCAGGGGGCTAAGCACCAAGCTCAGGGTAAAACTCATTCAATTTCTTATAACTAACGAAGACTATTTCGCTTGGTCCCACCTCGATATGACAAGTATCCCATCGGAGATAACCACTCACAAGCTGAGCCTGAACCCAAAGTTTCATCCGGTTAAACAAAAGAGGAGACCCCAGTCTGAGGTCAAGCATGCTTTCATCAAGGATGAGGTATCTAAACTTCTTAAAATAGGGTCTATTCGGGAGGTCAAATACCCGGATTGGTTAGCAAACGTAGTGGTAGTCCCTGAAAAAGAAAATAAATTAAGAATGTGTGTAGACTATAAAGATTTAAATAAAGCATTGCCCCAAAGACTCTTTTTCTTTGCCCAACATCGACCGTATGATCAATGCCACGGCCGGCCACAAGACCCTCAGTTTTCTCGACGCCTATTCGGGTTACAACCAAATACGGATGGACCCGGGTGATCAAGAAAAAACTTCCTTCATCACCAAGTATGGCACTTATTATTACAATGTAATGCCGTTTGGGTTAAAAAATATTGGTGCCACATACCAACGCTTAGTAAATCGGATGTTCGAGAAACAAATAGGAAAATCAATGGAGGTTTACATTGATGACATGTTAGTAAGTCCTTGCGAGCAGAGGACCATTTAAGACATTTGCAGGAAACATTCAGTATATTGAAGCAATACAACATGAAGCTAAACCTAGAAAAATGTGCGTTTGGAGTAACGTCAGGTAAGTTCCTCAGATTTATGGTATCCAATCGGGGAATTGAGATCAATCCCGAAAAGATCAAAGCCATCGAAGATATCACGGTCGTGGACAATGTAAAGGCCATGCAAAGATTAACTGGGCGAATAGCTGCACTGGGGCGATTTATTTCGATGTCATCCGACAAAAGCAACCGATTCTTCGCACTATTGAAAAAGAAGAACGACTTTCATGGACCGTGGAATGCTAGCAAGCTTTGGAGCAACTCAAAAGGTATTTATCGAGGCCGCCCCTACTTCACACACCGAAGACGGACGAACAACTATACTTGTACTTGGCGGCCTCGGAGATAGGGGTAAGTGGAGTCCTAGTTCAGGAAGATCAAGGTACGCAATTTCCAATTTACTATGTTAGTGGAACTTTAGGTGAGGCCGAAACTAGGTACCCTCACTTGGAAAAACTGGCGCTCGCTTTGTTAAGCGCCTCTAGGAAGCTAAAACCATACTTCCAATGTCATCCCATGTGTGTCGTAACTACTTATCCATTGAGGAACGTTATGCATAAGCCCGAACACTCGGGCCGACTGGCCAAATGGGCCATAGAAATAAGTGGGTACGATATTGAGTATCGACCTCGGACCGCGATTAAGTCTCAAATTTTGGCAAACTTTGTGGCCGACTTTACACCGGCCTAATACCTGAGGTCGAAAGAGAGTTGTTGATTAATTCAAGAACTTCCTCGGGATTCTGGAACCTCTTCACGGACGGCGCCTCAAATGCAAAAGGTTTCGGACTTGGCATTGTATTAAAGCCGCCAACAGGTAATATAATTAGACAATCTATTAAGACTGTGAAATTGACTAATAACGAGGACGAATATGAGGGCATGATTGCAGGCCTTGAACTAGCTAAGAGCTTGGGGGCGGAACTGGTCGAAGCCAAGTGCGACTCCCTCCTTGTGGTAAACCAAGTCAATGAACATTCGAGGTCATAGAGGAACAAATGCAATGATACTTGGACAAATTACAGGTGACATTACATCGGTTCAAAGAATGGACTTTGCAACACGTACCTCGGGATCAAAACAGCAAGGCCAATGCCCTCACTAACTTGGGGTCATCAGTCGAAGACGACGAGTTCAACTCGGGAGAAGCGTAAAACTTATGAGATCAGTGATGGAAGAAGGCCATGCTGAGATCAACTAGACGAGCCTAACTTGGGATAGAGGAATAAGTACGTGGAATATCTCAAATCCAATAAACTTCCCCCGGATCCAAAAGAGTCGAGGGCCTTGCGTACAAAGGCGGCCCTTGTTCAAAAGAACGTTTGATGGCCCATTTGTAATATGTCTAGGGTCGGGCGATACTGAGTATGTTTTGAGGGAAATCCATGAAGGTACCTATAGAAATCATTCGGGCGCTGAATCACTAGTTTGAAAAATAATCAGAGCTGGTTATTATTGGATCGACATGGAAAAAGACGCAAAGGAGTTCGTTCAAAAATGTGATGAATTCCAAAGACACGCTCCGATGATCCATCGACCCAGGGAGCTGCTCCACTCGATTTTATCACCATGGCCGTTCATGAAATGGGGAATGAACATTGTTGTCCCCCTTCCGTGGGCACCAGGTAAGGCTCAATTTATATTGTTTATGACTGATTATTATTCTAAGAGGGTGAAAGCCCAGGCATATGAGAAGGTTAGGGAAAAGGAGGTCATCGACTTCATTTGGGACCGCATCATATGTCAATTCGGAGTGCCATCCGAAAGCGTATGTGATAACGGGAAACAATTTATCGGCAGCAAAGTGACCAAGTTTCTCGAGGATCATAAGATCAAACGGATCCTATCAACACCTTATCACCCTAGTGGGAACGGACAAGCCAAATCGACCAACAAAACCATACTCCAAAACCTCAAAAAGAGGTTAACCGACGCCAAAGGAAGGTGGAAAGAAATCCTACCCGAAGTCTTATGGGTATACTGTACGACCTCAAAGTCCAGTACCGGGGCCACCCTGTTCTCCTTGATTTATGGCACCAAAGCTCTAATACCGGTGGAAGTCGGAGAGCCAAGTATCAGATTCTGATATGCAACAAAGGAATCAAATGACGAGGCAATGAATACGAGCTTGAAACTGTTGGATGAAAGGCGCGAAACCGCCCTTGTTCGATTGGCTGCCCAAAAGCAACAGATTGAGAGATATTACAACAGAAGGGCCAACCTTCAATACTTCAACGTCGGGGACTTAGTGCTAAGAAAGGTCACACTGAACACCCGAAACCCGAGCGAGGGAAAGTTGGGACTAAATTTGGAAGGACTGTATCATATCGTCGAAATCATCGGAAAGGATCCTACAAGCTCGGAACGATGAACGGTGAACAACTACCGAGCAATTGGAATATAACTCACCTAAAATGATATTACTACTAAGGGATGACCCCATTCATTTTCTTTTATTTATATTTCGGACTAACACTTGCAGGTGACTGACAAGGAGCAATAGAAAGTTTTAGGTCTGAAAGCACGCGTTGCACTCTTTTTTCCTTGAATCGGTTTTGTCCCAAATGGATTTTCTGGCAAGGTTTTAATGAGGCAACAGTGGATCGTGCTAAACTTAGAATCAAATATCGATCACGAACCGGTGTCGAAGATCACATTAATAGTATCTGAAGCTTCTCTTTATGATCAACTTCAAATATTGGGGGGCATTACCCTCATATATCGACTTTAGCAAGGAAATTACTTCGTGGTGGAAGGGTCTCGATAGGTAGGATTTATTGTAAGGGCCAAACGATCAAACGAACCATGCCCGCATAGATTGCTCCAGCCTTAGCATAAAGCATGTATGCATGTATGACTGTTTTACACAAGAATAAAGAGAAGTTTCTTCGTTGCAATCATCTTGTCTTTTAAAAATTTATTATTTATATTTTTTAAGGAATTCCCTGCTTCCGATCCCCTAAAGGTAACAAGCCCAAGGGCCGCTTTAACCCGAGATCGAACAATCACTCTCTCACTCGGGGACTGCAGTCCAAAAATAAACTCGGACGGTCCAAGCTATTAGACCTCGGGGGCATAAGACCTATTAGGCAACCCCCAAATTTTAAAGGCCACGACCATCCCCACTCGAGGAATATTATCTTAGGCAAGCCCAGATAACTCGGGAAAGCAAGCCGACTGTGCGACACCCGAATTAAAAGGCTTCGGTCATATTAACACGACTCGGAGACGTCCGAGACCCATAATAAAAATAAGGCCTTAAAAAAGAAATTTTTCATAATCGATTCTAAAGGCTACCATCGACGAACTATAATCTCAATTACTTACTTTGGGAGGAAGTTTCTGGTAACGCCGAACCCCCCAAATACCTTAAAACAGAATAATGTTAAGGCAAGGTTTGTTTGAATCTTCGAACATAACCTAATTATGTCGTGCTAAGGTATTTTCGATATTTGTGAATATAAATAATAAAGAAAAGGAAAAAATTCAAAAGTCGTGAAAGGGAAAGAAAGCCTTATATATTTATACAAAATTCTTTTTACAAGGGCCAAACAGCCTGATTAAAATATTTACAAAGGCCAAACGACCTAAAAAAAAATATAAAAAACAAAAAAAAACATCTAAAGGCCTAAGTGGCCTGGTCCTCATTGGGGGCAGCGTCTTCACCCTCGGGATCGTCCCCGCCTTCGGACTCGCTTAACCCTTGGAGTCGTTATCATCCTCGGGATAAGCCAGCCTTTTATCCTCATCTTCGAGCTCCTTAGCTTCTCGATCTCAGCTGATAGGTCGAAAACCCCGAGCATGGATTTCCTTGAGGGCCTCCCTTCAAGATTGCCATTTAGCATGCTTGGTGATGTCTTTTGCTCGAACTTGAGCAGCCTCGGCATCGGCCTTATAAACAGCCACCATATCATCGGCATTGGCTTTAACTACTTTGGCCTCCGACTTGGCCGCTTCGAGCTCCGTGGCTAGATTTTCTCGATTAGAGATAGCTGAATTCAACTGGGATTGAAGCTCCTCGATCTTCTTGGCCTGCACCAAGGACTTCTCCTTCATACCTTGGAGCTGGACTTCAGTCGAAGCCAGTTGGGCCCGGGCGGTCTCCTTTTCTGAGGCCAGGCGGTCCATGTTCTTTTTCCATTCTTCGGCCTCAGCCTTTACCGCATCTACCTCTTCCCCAAGCTGTCCGATCTTATCTATGTTTTGCTGGACCTGCAGGTTCGGACCGTTAGTCACCATGATCGATTCGTCATCACTAACTTCAAAAATTCTTCTTACCTGCTCAGCCAGGTTGGAATGCTCTTTTCGAGCCACTTCTAACTCAGCCCGAAGGCCCTTACCCTCCCCTTCTCTTTGCGCACTGAGAAGTTAATAAGCATATCTTTTCTCAGTAAGCCCTCGAATCTCGGCCTTGTACTGGTTCAATTTTTCCCCATATCGGAGGAACGTCTCATGCTAGAGTACCGCCCCTTGTGGCTCTTCGTTGGGTCGTTCTTTCAGCGCCTGAGAATCGGGGATCATAGACTCAGTAAATAATGGCAAATCGGAGAGGTCTATCACTCTGAGTATGCCCTTCGGAGCACTATCCGCTGTCCGAGAAGAACCGGCTACGGTCTCGTTATCGGCATCCCTATCTCGAGGCAAAGCAGCCTCGCCTCCTTCTGGGTCAGAAGCTTCGACTAGAGCTCCCTCATTGACCTCCCCGAGTCGAGGTAATTCAGTTTCAGCTCTCACCGGTTCGGGGGTCCCTTGAACCTCGAGCGCTGATCGCACACGGACCACCAGTTCAGAATTCTCTTCTTCTCCTTCTGACTCATCCCTGAGCCGGTGGACTGAGTCCGAAAAAGGCGCCCGAGCACTGGTGCTACCCTTAGGTTTACGCACCACACCTCTTTTCGTTTTCTTCTTTTTCCGATCTTGGAGAACTTGAGCCCCTCTTCCTTTTCTTTTCATCACCCTGCATCGGAGCAAGGGGCTTGAGAGGCACGCCCTCGTCACCAGATGGAGGCCCCATAGCAACATCCTTGGAAGACCTGCAAAAGAAAACGGAACTAATAAGAACTCAATGGCACGAGAAAAAAAATCAAATTTTATTGAATCGGAAAAGGAAACTTACCATGGGAACGGGCCTCCCACCGGCCCTTCGACAGTTCACGCCACGCGCGCTCGGAATAGGGTTTTTGTGACATAAGATCTGTCGACCCACTCCTTGAGTCGAGGAATTGCATTTGGCGTTCGAGGCAACAGCTACACCATAAAACGTCGATAAGAGGGGGGAAAGAAAAACAATAAACAAAATCTTTAAGGTAAAGTCATACTTACGTTTCATGTTCCATTTCTCGGGAAATGGCATGTCCTCGGCCGGGATTAAATCCGAGGTCTTCACCCGAACGAATCGGCCCAACCAGCCTCGATCCCGATCCTCGTCTACACTCGAAAATAGGGCCTTACTGGCCTGACAGGCAAGCTTTATTAACCCCCATCGATAAAGTCGGGGACTGTACAGGCGCATGAGATGATCGAGGGTGAAGGGACACAACTCGATTTTGCTTACGAAGAAGCGGAGGAAAATTACTATCCTCTAGAAAGAGGGGTGGATTTGACCAAGAGTCACCTCGTACCTCTTACAGAAGGCGATGACGACCGGGTCTAAGGGGCCCAACATAAAGGGATAAGTGTAAACACTTAAAAAACCCTCCACGTGGGTAGCGATCGCTTCCTCAGGCATGGGCACCACCATGTGTTTATCAACCCAGTTACAATCCTTTTTGACCTTGGAGAGGAGACCGTCGGTGATCGAGCATATATATCCCGAGACCGGCTCGCATCGACCTGGTACCTAGGAAGTCTTTTCAACCTTGAAATCAGCACCGGTCAAGGACCCACCAGGAACAAACACTTCAGGGTGAGGTTTTGCCGCTGTTTCCTCGCTGGCCGGCCATGATGAAGAGGCGATTTCTTTTTGTGGAACTGTCTTAGAAGTTTTAGCCATTTCTTCTGAATAGAGATGAAGAAGAGGAAGTTAAAAGGTTACGCTAATTATTTGGAACAAAGACGAGCGAAGATTCTTGCAAAAACCTCAAAAAAATCTGGTACAAGTATTAGAGAATACAAAGATTTTTTAAAAGAACAAGAGTAGAAGAGGTTTAAATGGAAAGTTTGAATGGATGAAGGATGGAGTATATATAGTATTCAAACGACGGTTCAAAGTCTATAGCGGCCGACCAACTATTGACGAAAATTTAATGCCATTAAGATGTGACTGACGAGACGTTTTGTCTATTTTTGTCGTTTCTGAAGCGAAGTATCGAGATCAGGATCAGGGCTCATATCGTTTCTCGTCGTGTACACTCCGAAAAACGAGGAGACTATCTGTATACGGCCGAAACGTAATGGACTGATTGGAACCGAAATGTAATGGATTGAAGATCGATCCCAGGTTCCGTCAAACCTAGGTACGGGGCATGCGCCTTCAAAGATTACCGAGTGTGACCCCAGAACTAGCAACTAGCTCCGACTCCGAATTAGCTCGAGAGAACATCATCAGACCAAAATAACGGACGGCCGAAATATCCGTAACCGGTCGCGCATCACGACGGGAATCTCGGCACGTATCAATAATCGCTTAATTAGCAAATCATGAGATTTTTTTACCTTAATAGAGTTGTACCTAAAGTAGGACTCCCCTACTATATAAAGGGGGTTTAATTACTTGTAATTTGTAAAGGATGGTAACACACATCCCAAAAGCGTTATAATATTATCTTTTTATAAACCACTGGTCTTCTGTATTTGACATTATCTGGATCATATTCAGTTCGAGTGAGGTCTATTTCTCAAGGCTATAACTGTTCAAGTCACACGGTTTGAATTTACTTTATTATTATTTGCTTTACTTATAGTTCAATCTATCGCTTTGTGTCAAATTAATCCACGTATCCTTAAAACCGCTTATAAATTCAATTGTTATCCGATTTTGAAGGTAAACAAAAATGGCAAAAGCGTATTACCTTTAGATATTAATTAAACACAAAAAAATTAAGTAGAGGACACGTGTCTATTTGATTTTATACAACACCAAAAATATAGGAATTTAACTTATTTCCACAATCTAAAATTATTTAACCTGTTACAAAATATTATGTGTCTTATTTTTAATATTATTAATTTTAATTATTATGAACTATTATCCGTATCAAATTTTGCAAGTAAATCTTAAAGCACATCCTCCGTTGTAATCTGTTGCAAAACAATTGTGCCGATAGCTGTCCAAACTGATTCACCGGACTTGTACATTTCGGACAATATTACCCTCACAGTACGTACAACATTTCTTAATAATACTCAAAATCCTAAAAGGTACGATCACTGAACGTCGTCGAACTCATCTTTAATACACGCTCTCTGCTCCTTTCTCGCCGGCCGTTTTAGAGACAACAATTTTCTGAAAAAGGAAAGACTTTATTAAAACAAATTCTCAAAAAATTTCCTTTTCTTTTACTTTACTTTGGTCTAATTTCGGATCTCCGGCGATGAGTCGGGCAGAGACGGCATTGGACCCGTCGACAGCGGCGGCGGCGGTGGCGTACCGCTTGCATGAGGCAAGAAATTGGTGGGAGGAGGTGAACGAGTCCACTGTTTGGCAAGACCGTACTTTCCATGTCCTCACGATCTTATACGCCGTTGTTTCAATCGTTGCTCTTGTAATTATCTCTTTCTATTAAATAATTAGCTTGAAACTTTGGTAGTAATTGTTTATTAAGTAGTTCCAAAACTCCTTTAAGAATTTTGATGACTTACACTAAGGATGTAAAGATTTTCTTACACCATCGTTGTAATTTAACCTTTTATTACAGTTTACTTACCATTAGTTGTAGGTTATCAAACAATGTTATCAACTAGAGTCATCGGCAAGTACCTTTTAAGTGATCTGGTTGTTTATTGTCAGTGCATGGAACTTAAACTCTTTTTTGAGGGTTATGGTGTCGAGATCATAGAAGAGCATGCCGCAAGTAGGAAGTGGAATTAATACGATGAATTTAAAAGCATCACACCGGAGATACATCGAAATGTAACAGCCATACTTAATGGAGTGTCGGGTTTGAGATAGGAGCTTTTCAATCATTTAATTACACTTCAAATTGGATAGCAACTTGAATCTTTTGTATCTTCTAGAAGATTTATCATAGTTGGACTATTTTTATTCTAGTTGTCAATCTACTGCTACCCTCATCCTTTTATTTATTTGTACTTATAACTGGTTATGCTTTGGAAGCTCACATGGGTGAGGGTAAGATGGGACCTTAATACCTGAAAAAACCTTTAAGAGGTGAACTAGGTCATTCGTAAATGAATATTAGGCTTCATTGATATTTTTAATTACCATGAGAGCTATCCGCTCTTCCTAATATCCTGTAAATTGGCTTTATATATTCTATAGAATGGGCAACTTCTTATACTAAGCATGCAAATGCTTCCAGTTTTAAATTGGAAGCTGCTACAAGTTGGTTTTATCATTTATGTGTGTCCTTAGTTGATTTTGAATGATGATTTGAATTCCTATGTATCCAAAAAAAATTCTTCTTGCTTATTAAGTAATCATATGATTAATATGTGTTTTAAAATAGATAAGTCCCCGAGATTATTGCTTTAATGCATCTGTGATTCTGGTTGTTTCTAACTTTGTCAATTTGCAGGTGCAATTAATTCGGATTCAAATGAGAGTTCCCGAGTATGGATGGACCACTCAGAAAGTCTTCCACTTTCTCAATTTCTTGGTGAATGGGGGTTGGTATCTTCTTTCAATGATCAGTCCGGTACTCTGGTTATACAGTTGGGAATAAAAGATTTTTCCGATACATTTCACTTTGCTTTGACCTGTTGGGTTTAGTAATGAAGTCGTGTTTGTCCTTTGGTAGTTCGCTCGCTTGTTTTTGCATTTCGCCGGGATGTTCAGAAGTTGAACCCTGAGGTTAGGCACTGACATAGATTAGACGTCTGGTTGCCATTTTTATCGTTGTTTCCTTTCAGTTTGTAACTATGTAGGTTATGTTTGTGTAGATTATCCAGCACATCTTGCTTGATATGCCAAGTCTTGCATTCTTCACAACTTTTGCCCTGCTAGTATTATTCTGGGCTGAGATATACTATCAGGTTTGCCTGTGTTCTCTCAACTCAATGTTTTGCAGATTGTGTCATTTTTCAAGGTTAATATATCTGTCTTTCCCTGTTGCAGGCACGTGCTGTATCTACTGATGCTCTTAGGCCTAGTTTCTTCACAATTAATGGAGTGGTGTATGCTATTCAGGTAGATATTTAGTCCTTACACTACACGTGCTCAGCAACACATTGGTGCTTGAGCATTGAGTTAAATTAACTCCTAACATATTGCAAAACTTTAAACCTAGAAATTATTCTCCCAGGTAGACTTATGACTTGACTAGTTTTACAAACAAGGACTGCCTTTCATTTTTTTGATAAGCGAGAAATATCCGAGGGAGTGACACCCGGTTTGTAGCCTTCTCCACTTCAATACCAAGCTCTTGTCTGCGGCAGAGTTCGAACCACGGATGTGCCTAACCCACACATCATGTGCTGCCCTCTTACCACTAGCCGTAGGGTCACAATGACTGTCTTTCATGTTCTCAATATTTCTAAAAATTAACAGAGGTTTTTCTTATGAATTCTTAGTTGCATTTGTTTGTTTTACTTTAAATTGTTACTCCTACTTAATTTGCGTTATCTGCTGATGGAACTAGTTGTTGCATCCATGCAAGTTGTACACTGACATTGGAATTTATTTGTTTTATATTTGCTGACTGAATTCCGTCCGTCTAAACACGTCTCATGCACCAGATAGTAATAAGACCTGCCTTCAGCTTGCCTTCAACCACTTTCCCGTCCAGTACAAGCTCAAAAAGTGTGTTCATGCTGCATCTCAACTCCAAATCACTCTCTCAAGGCAAAAAGCGTACTTGAACTTTTTTGCTGGACAAAACTGTCCCCTGTAATTAGTACTGGTCATTTTTTGGACTTCGTTAGTACTATTGTCCTAGATTGACACTTTGTATAGGGCCTAGCTTCTCTCTTTTGTTTTTGCCTTTTGTAGCTAGGCCTCCTGAACTATGCAACTATGCATCTTCTTGATGCCTTTTTTAATGAAACGCCTTACTTCATCACAAAAAAAAAAAAAGAAGGTGTATTCATGTTGCTTTTGGGGGTAGGGCACACATGAACGGCCCTTTCCCTTACCCGCCAAACCCCAATGCACCCATCCCAAAGTAAAAAGGAAAGAAGCGTTAGTAAATATACAAATTCGTCACTTCAGAGGGAAGAAAAGAAACACAGCACCAGTAATTTTGACAAAAATGTTCTTCAGGTCTTAATGTACTGGTTCCAAATGAAAGTACATGAATAGGACTGGATTTCTAAGTTTGAAGATGCTTTATCAAGAAGGGATACTGCATCTGGTGACTTACTAAGTGCCAGAGTTGGATAATAGACAAGCTTATGTCCTGTGATAGAGATTTTACATGAAACAGTATCTGAGAAATTGAATTTCTTTCATAGCTGCAGATGCTTTGTGGATGTTTGTTGCTTGATTTATCCTTTTTCTTATTAAATCTCCAGATTATATTATGGCTGATAATATGGTGGAAACCTATTCCAGCTCTCATCATCTTATCTAAGGCGTTCTTTGCAGGTCTGCATTTTGGGTTTTACCTTATTTAATATTTTTTCTATTGCATAGATATAATGCCTCTGCACTGACACATTTTCTTTTGTACTGGCACGCATTATTTTGCAGGTGTATCTCTATGTGCAGCCTTGGGGTTTCTTCTTTATGGAGGAAGGTAAGATCTAATTTCTCGTACCAGTGATTTAATCTAACCTCTGAAGGAGTGCATTGGTGGAACCACACATCTAGAAGCACAAGTGCAAGCAGACGATCATATGCCATGCATTTATTTCTGTCCTTTGTGAGACAATCGCGCTATGTTTATCAAAAGAATATCTGATTAACGGCTACAGAGATCCTTTACCACTTTCACTTTCTAAGAACCTCTGTTGTTATGCTATGTAATTGTTGTTTACTTGCTCAAAGTTGTCTTTTGGATAAGTAATGATCTGCTTACCCAGCCTGCAAATTCATAGATTTTAAACCAGCCTGAGATTAATCCAAGCTAAGCCAGGATCGCCTTTTTCTGAACTTAATGTAATTTATACAATAAGCTGCTTCTCAGGTAGTAGATGTCATTCATTCTCTGATTGCAGCAATGCATACAGTGGTTCTCATTCATATATAGCAGTCCATATTGCTATGTCGTGCACCATGGTGCTTCCCCGCTGTTGCCAAACATTTGAATAATTTCATAAGGATGAGCTAGTGAGAGATAGGCAAGATTAAGAGTTGATGTGAAAGGAGAATAACACCCAGTTAGATCAGCGTATGGTGGATTTACAGTTGGATTTATGGTAGACATCCATCTATCTCTTACAATTGTGTTATCGTCATGGGCGTCATGATCTTCACATAGGTTAGGTTCAATAATTTTTTGGTTTAAATGTTTCTAATATGAGAGCCAGTGTTCACTGGGTCTGTAACAAATGGGGATATCTTGGAACCTAAGCCCGAATCTAGTTAGTAGAGAATATAATCATTCATTCACAGCTGCAACACTCATAAAACATGTAAAGTTGGTTTTTATCTTCTATTGGACTCAGAGATGAATCTACGTGAACATGTAACCCAATGGACTGCCTTAAGTAGACTGGGTACATAGAGTGCCAAGTACACCTTTTGTGGCATCTACTCGGATCAGGCACATGGTAATATTGTATCCCATTTGTTCAGACTTGGTCCCTAAATTCTTTTCTTTTTAAAAATAAAGAACTCGCTCCCTTAATTCTTTTGTATACTTTCATGAGCATTTGCTTTTTCTTCTCTTTTTGATTTTTATGTCTTAACTTATTGGTCTGTTAGATGGTCTAAAGTTTTTACTTCTCTTATTCGTTGCTAGTTTTGTGCGAATAGATGTTCCTGCAATTTAATGTTGAAATATGCAGTTGAAAATTTGATTAGTAACTTACATGATAAGATATTGATATGAGTTCACTCCTTGAAGGCTACCTAAAGTGGATTGTATATGTTGATTTAATTTGTCCCTTCACCTTTTGGTACATGCACATCTTAATATAGTTTGTATGTGAAAAGTAGGTTACACTGCGAAGTTATGGTTTCAGGACCTATTTGATGTTCACAATTTTTCTTCACCCTACATCATTTCCTTCCAGGCTTTTCCTTATGTTACGACGTTTCCCTGTAGAATCAAAAGGGAGACAGAAGAAGCTGCAGGAGGTATGTTACTGTCGTACTGTGTGTCTTTCTTTATTAATTGTCCTTTTTCTTGTCTTATGTCGTTTAACTGCTTCTATATTTTGGCATCTATAGGTTGGCTATGTGACAACAATATGCTTTACATGCTTCCTCATTAGATGCATTATGGTAAGTCCATATTCCTGCTGAGTAAGATATTCTTAGCTGAATTAGGACCACGCCACAAAAGGCCTTGCAAGCCGTTAATCCATTTCTGTGATGAGTGATTGATCTCTGTGCATTCTCCTTAGATGGTATTTTTATATTCTGAATATTGTTCTGGTAGTAAATTAGTCTTAAGCTTATACTTCCAGGATTTCAACTGAAGTTGTTTAAGACTATGTTGCGCGGTCTTTCCAAGGTGTTGCCGCACCCGTGTCGGATTCTCCAAAAATGCCCTACTTTTGGAGAATCCGACACGCACCCGGCGATATTTTCGGAGATCCGAGCCACGTAGGTTTAAGAAGGGCATGAAACCAACTTGACCCATGTTAACTCTTATTTCTCTTATCATGTACACTGCAGCTGTGTTTCAATGCATTTGATAAAGCTGCGGATCTTGATGTCCTGGACTATCCGATTTTAAATTTTGTGTACTACCTGGTAAATTCCTATAGCACTATACCTTTAGTGGTACTTACTTTCAGCGTGCATATTGCTCTTTAATTGTCAGCGAACAAGATTAATATTGGTGTACTACCTGGTTTTGGAGTATGGTTTTGTTGGTCGATTTGGCTTGTCCGTTCCCACTAGGGTGATAAGGTGTTGATAGGATCCGTTTGATCTTATGATCCTCGAGAAACTTGGTCACTTTGCTGCCGATAAATTGTTTCCCGTTATCACATACGATTTCGGATGGCACTCCGAATTGACATATGATGCGGTCCCAAATGAAGTCGATGACCTCCTTTTCCCTAACCTTCTCATATGCCTGGGCTTTCACCCTCTTAGAATAATAATCAGTCATAAACAATATAAATTGAGCCTTACCTGGTGCCCACGGAAGGGGGACAACAATGTTCATTCCCCATTTCATGAACGGCCATGGTGATAAAATCGAGTGGAGCAGCTCCCTGGGTCGATGGATCATCGGAGCGTGTCTTTGGAATTCATCACATTTTTGAACGAACTCCTTTGCGTCTTTTTCCATGTCGATCCAATAATAACCAGCTCTGATTATTTTTCAAACTAGTGATTCAGCGCCCGAATGATTTCTATAGGTACC